>SNQJ01S0137264.1:0-25450 GCA_010110895.2 Picea sitchensis | reverse complement strand
TAGTTTCAAGTAATGATTGCAGATGGAGGAACTATCAATTTCTCACGAAAATGTAATAAGATCAATCTTACTATGGGGGAATATGTAATGAATAGTCCAATGATTGCTATACCCATGGGTGGTGATGATGTCATACTAGGAGTCCAATGGTTAGAATCATTAGGAACAATGGACTTTAATTTTCAAGAACTTTTCATGAAATTTTCATTGGAAGGAAAATAAATTGAGTTAAGGGGTATCACATGGAAACCCAGTAAGGTGATAATCTCTAATGGCATGAAACAATTATTGAAAAATTGGCATCATGGTGTAATTGTACAACTATTATCACTAGATGTTCAAACAACTAAGCCATCTATTCCCCTAGATCTCCAAGGGGTCATTGGTAAGCATTCCAAAGTATTTGAAGATATTATGAAATGTCTTCCACCCACTCGAAATCATGATCATGCTATTCACCTAATTCCTTGGAGTGTTCCTCCTAACATCAGGCCTTACAAATACCCTTATGCCCAAAAGAGAAATTGAGCATATGGTTGAAGAAATGTTAGAGGTTGGAATTATTAGACCTAGCCACATTTCTTACTCTGCATCGATGGTAATGGTACTCAAGAAAGAGGGCTCATGGCGTATGTGTCCAGATTATAGAGAGCTCAACAAGATCACTATTAAATACAGGTTTCCCATTCCCATCATTGATGAATTGTTAGATGAACTACATGGAACAATCTATTTCACAAAGTTGGATTTTCATTCAGGGTATCATCGGATTAGAATGAAGGACGCATATATCCCAAAAACATCATTCCGAACTCATGAAGGCCATTATGAATTTTTGGTCACACCTTTTGGCCTTACGAATGCACCTTCCACATTCCAAGGGTTGATGAATTCCATTTTCAAGCCCTTCCTTCAAAAATTTGTGTTAGTATTTTTTGATGATATACTAATCTATAACAAGTCTTGGGAGGATCATGTGTGACATGTTGACAAGGTGCTACAACTACTAAAGGAGAAACAACTATATTCCAAACCATACAAAGGTTTCTTTGGGGTGAAGGAGGTAGAGTATTTGGGTCATATTGTATCTCATGAAGGTGTCAAGGTAGACCCTAACAAGAATAAGGCCACGATGGACTGGTCGATTCCCAAAACATTGAAGAATCTTAAAGGATTTTTGGGTTTGACAGGTTACTATCACAAGTTTGTTTAGAACTATGGAAGAATAGCAACACCTTTAACGACATTAAATAAGAAGGATGCCTTTTCATGGAATCCAGAGGAAACTCAATCTTTTGAACAACTTAAAGAGGCGATGAGAAAAGCTCCTCTCTTGAACACACCAGACTTCAAAAAAACCTTTATTGTGGAATGTGATGCTTTGGGAAATGGCATTGGTGTTGTTCTAATAGAAGAAGGAAGGCCCATTTTTTTAAAAAGTTGACCACTCAAGGGAAAGGACTTACAAAAACCCATTTATGAGAAGGAAATGATGGAAATACTACATGCATTGAAGAAATGACGCCCTTACCTAATAGGTAGGCACTTCAAGGTCACAATATATCATGATAGTCTTAAATACTTCTTGGAACAAATACTATCTTCAAAAGAACAAAAGAAATGGGTGACCAAGCTGTTGGGTTATGATTTTGAAATAATCTATAAAAGATGGAAGAAAAATATTGTGACAGATGCACTCTCAAGAAAGGATGAAGTTGTTGAGGCATTTCTATGCACTATCTCAATCATCCAATTCGATTGGATAATAGAAGTGAGAGATGAATGAAAGAATGAATAAAATGTGTGGACTCTAATTCAAAGGTTGCAACATGATTCCAGTGCATTAGATACATTTACATGGAAAAATGATTCACTATGGTACAAAGATATCTTATATTTATGTAATAACTCCCAACTCAAACTTAAGGTACTATTGGAATTCCACATCTCTCTGGTAGGAGGGCACTTGAGATTTTTGAAAACCTACCATAGGGTCAAGAATTTTTTTTTTGGGGATGGCCTTAAAACTAACGTTCAAAGTTTTTTGGAAGAATGTTTGGTTTTCCAACAAAATAAGGTGGAAACAATTATGACCCCAGGTCTTTTACAACCATTATCCATCCCAAGTCAGCGCTGGGAGGAGGTTTCCATGGATTTCATCACATATTTACCGAACGCTGAAGGAAAGAGTTTCATCATGGTGATTGTTGATATCCTAACCAAGTACACACACTTTTGTGCACTCTCTCATCCTTTCACCAATACAGTTTCCACCACATTCATGGAGACAGTTCAAAATCTACATGGAATCCCAAAGATTATTGTAAGTGACATAGATCCCATCTTCACTGGACATTTTTGGACAAAATTGTTTTCTTGTTTGGGTATTGAATTGGCTCATAGCTCATCCTATCATCCTCAATCTGATGAACAAAATGAGATAGTGAACAAATGTCTAGAAGACTACCTTTGTTTTTTTGTCTCTGAGAAACAAACACAATGGTTCAAATGGTTACCCTTGGCAGAATGGTGGTATAAAACTTCCTTTCATACTACAACAAAATTGACACCATTTATGGCACTCTATGGATACTGCCCACCTTCCATAACTTCTTCTCTAAAAGAAAAATATAAGGTTCAAGTAGTGGAAGATCACATCGAGCATCAACAACAAGTTATCCAACTCTTAAAGGACAACCTAACCATGGCACATAATTGCATGAAACAAAAAGAAGATAAACATCATAGTGAAATAAGTTTTGACGTAGGGGATTGGTTATTTTTAAGACTACGACAATACAAACAGATGTTTCTCAAGAAATATAAGAAGGATAATAAATTATCACCAAAGTACTATGGCCCTAACAAGGTGTTGCAAAATATTGGTACTATGGCATACAAATTGGAGTTTCTTGCATCTTCACGAATACACACAGTTTTCCATGGTTCATGCTTAAAGAATGTTATAGGTGACAATATCCCAGTTCAAATTGTATTTCTAGAACTTGACGAAGAAGGAAAAATCAGAATTTGCCAGTTGAGGAATAGATCCATTTCAGAGTATCTCATTAAGTGGAGGAAACTACCTGTTGAAGATTCCACTTGGGAACATGAGTCATCCAAAGTTACTCAAGCGTTGTGAAAAAAACTTGTCTTAAGTGGAGGGTCATGCTAAGCCCTAAATAATGGCACATTACCCCTTAATTGGGGCATATTACATTAGTAATGTTATTTTATTTATGTCGTCTTGGGTCCATTAGTTGTAATTGTACCTCCTAGTATCCTATATATACCAAGGAGACCTTTTCATTTGGAATCATCTTGTATTTGGAAATTTATGTGGTATACAAGGAGGTTTCCCCCTCGAAGAGGCTTATTATCTGAAATTCTTTCTTTTTCAAGGCGTTGAGTACTTATTCTGAGTCTACTGCATGGATGTATTTTGAGGTTGAGTACTTATTCTGAGTCTGCCGCATGGATGTATTTTCATTAAATTTCATGTGATTATGTTTACATATTAGTACATAAGTATTGATCTTTTGCATCCAGGCTTACCAACCTCAAAACATATAGTTTGAGCACTTAAAACCAATGCGCATGGAACTTTTGGGTTGCACACACTCTTTCTTCACTGTGCCACACTCATTCCCTTACATAGGTGCACGTTGCATTATGAATTATATACAAAATGTTTCACAGGCCTTCAAAACATGCACACTAAGACAGTGTGCTCTGAATCCAGGTTTGCGCTCCTTTTCCCTCAGTATGCCAACCTTTCACACAAACACTTATGTGCTACATTCATTAAGTTGTTCCACTTTCAATGTGTCATTCTTGTATACTTACAAAGGTGCGCACAAAAAAATTAAATTGCGTGTTGCATAATTTTACAACTGTGTGCACTCCTTTGGTGTGATATCCCCGCACACTAACTTAATGTGCACATAACCAAACCAACAAACTTGTTACTTCAGCTCACCAGCTTATAAGTAAAGTACAATTACATTGATATTTACACTTGGGGATCAACCTAGGGGTATTACATAATATGACCTAGAACTCATATTTGATTTCATGTTTATATTCATGTAGTTGTTGTTCTAGATCTATGTCTCTACTTTTATGATCTTCCAATTTGTGTTTGAGCTCATTTACTATGGCAGTATTTTCTCCTAAAAATGCATGTAGTGATGTTGATATCTCCACTTCTTCTTTATGTGGATTCTCCTTGGTTATATTCCACTCTATGTTTCTTTTAGGTTTTATTTATTCAAAGCTTTCCCTTATCCTTGGTCACTTGTATGTCATTCTTGTAATTCCCTTGAATTGTTGTAATAGAATCTCCCCATCACAATCACTTCATCATCAAATTCCAATAGCTTCAAGGATAAGTGGGAAAAATCAAATGATATTACATTTAGAGGATTCCTTGGCTTTATAGTAGAAACATGTATGGATACTACCTTGGTAGAGCCTAGGGTATAGCTTCCACTTCTATCCTCTCCTTCCTTATTTCTTCTTCATCTTTACAAGATTCACCTTCAATTATTTCTCGCTCTTCTGTAGCTTTGCGAGTTGTTTCCTTAGACACTTCCTATGTTCTTCCACAAATTTAAGGGATTAATCATCCAAACACTTCTTTTTTTCTTCCACAAATTTTTGGGCTACTGATCTAGGTGGATATTGGTGGCCACCCACCTTTTCCATTTGGCTCAAAACAACTTTCTAACAATTTTGATAATTTAATATTTTTAGCAGTTTTTCGGGTCTTGAACTTCCAGAGCCGTTTTGAGGCCCTAAACGAAGTTTTTTGGGGTATGTTACGGTTGCAAAATTCCATAAAATTTTGTGCAGCTGTTGTAGTCCTCGGATATATCTTTCCAATGGTCTATCATACACCTAAAACGAAGATCGTATGCAAAAGTTACGACCCCGAGAAGTTGATGTACTGACTTACCCAAACGGGGCTCACATGACTTTTGGCGCTTCATCTCCTAGGGTTAGGTTTTTGGATGTTTAGGGTTTTTGAAACTCCTGTTTATTGTAAAAAGACTTGATATCCTCATTATAATCATCTTCTTGCGACTGAACACAACCGTCACATCTCTTCTCAGAGATAAGCCACCACCATTCCAACAAGCTTGTTTTCCGCTTCATTTTACAGTTTCAACTTATTTCCTTATTGAATATAAAACCAATTTTACTGTATCTCTGTTATTATGTGTTAAACATCTGGTAATAATCTGTAGTCATTTCTTTCTTCTCATAAAATCCAGATCATTGGTATCAGTGTGGTCTGCCCCTTGTCGTCTTAATGCATGTCCCCAACGAGGTCGGAGTACAAAGATTTGGGTCTCGAGCTTGTTTCTATTGAGGACAAAATCTCTCACACACCCAAGCGACCTCTCATGGAAGGAGAAAAGAAAGATGATGGGACACGAGATCCTTTCAAACTGTTGATTGAGGAAGCCCTCATGCAACAGAGGAACGAGATGATGGATAATTTCGCACAAATCCTTCGGCGACTACCAACAGGCAATGCATCTTCTTCAAGCGGAGGCACCGCCCCATTCAAGGTACAAATAAACTTCGATATTCCTATATTTGAAGGTCAGATAGACGAAGATTATATAGACAAGTGGTTGAATCTACTAGAAGGGTATTTCTCTATCCATAACTTTTTGAATAGAGAAACGATTACTTTTGCGCCCTCAAAGTCGTTCCCCATGTCAAAGATTGGTGGGAAACTTTCTGTGAGAAAAAGGAAATAGAGGAACCCTCATTATTTATAGTCACGACCACCTGGGAATCCTTCAGGGATGCTATTAAGGAAAAATACTACACTGTCGAAAGTTATGACGACTTGTATACCAAATGGACCACACTGCGGCAAGAAAGAGACCAAGCAGTGCCAGATTTCAAAAATATCTTCCATACCTTGCGCACCAAGATGGGTATCAAAGATTCAAAGAGACGTCTAGTGCTCAAGTATCATGGTGCTCTGCATAAATACATATATAACGAAATGGAATTTCTGGACATCTCATCCTTGGGCGTGGCCTACTGATATGTTGACAAAATCGAGCAGAAGCTCAAACAAAAGATGCGACAATTTGGGTCGGGGAACCCCTCACAAAAAAATCAAGGAAAGTGAGACCCCAACCCACAGAACAAAGGACTGAGAAAAGATGGACAGTATCAGGACAACCAGTCCAAGCCGCAAGCAAAGAAGGACACCGGAAAGACAAAGAAATATATCGGGAAGTGGTGCAACTTCCATAAGAGCCCTTGGCATAAAACTGCTGACTACCGCTCAAAGAAGACACTGGTGGCCGAAGTGAAAGCCTCTAAATCAGATGCGGGTTCTGACTCTGATTCAGAACCAGAAAGGGGAAGACGAATCATTGACATGGAACCCAGTGCCACCATTGCTACCACCAAGCTCCAACATGGTGAACCAGATGAGCCAGAAGAAGGAGAGCGCCTCTTCCATTCACAGATGTGGGTAAAATGCACCCCACTACACTTCATTGTTGATAGTGGTAGCCAGAAGAACCTCATCTCAACATAGGTCATCAAGCAGCTGGCCCTACCGACAACACCACACCCACAACCCTACACCATTGGATGGCTCCGCCAAGGAAGCGATCTCCGCGTCAACCAACAGTTTCGAATGGAATATGACATCAAGCCCTTCAAAGACGAGGTATTGTGTGATGTTTCTCCTCTCAAAGTTTGCGATGTTCTTTTGGGCCAACCTTATATATGGAAACGTCATGATGTATATGAGTCTAGGCCTTGTAGTGTTATTTTTACTTTGAACAGGAAATTATACATGATACCCAAGGCTGTCCCACCTAGTGCTATTTCCTTGATCTATGCTAAGCAATGCAGGAAGGTCATCTCTTAGATGGGGAAGTTTGTCTTCTTCATGATTCGCTCTCAGAATGAGAGAAAAATCACAACCACATCTAGGTTCTCTGCGGCCGACCTCTCCACATAGCAGAAGCAAGTAGATAAGGTCGTGGAAGAATACTCGAATATATTCTCCTCACCTACCAGGGTACCTCTGCATTGCCAAGTCAAGCACCCCATTGATCTGACCCCTAGCACACCACTTCCCATTGGGCCAGTCTATCACTGCTCTCTGTTAGAGATTGAAGAGATCAAGTGATAGATCCAAGAATTGCTCCACAAGGGGCACATCCATCCTAGCTAATCACCTTGTGGGAGCCCAATCGTGCTGGTACAGAAGAAATATGGAACCTGGTGAATTTGCATTGATTATCGGGCTCTAAATAAAATCACAGTAAAAAACTGGTACCCGATTCCCTGAATCGATGACCTCCTTAATCAACTCATGGGGGCCAAATACTTTAGTAAGATTGATCTGAAGTCTGGCTAGCACTAGGTCCCAATAGAACAGACATATGTATGGAAGACCACCTTCAAGTCCAAGGAAGGCCTTTTTGAATGGTTGGTCATGCCCTTTGGTCTGAAAAATGCTCCAACCACTTTCATGAGGATGATGGACGATATCCCGCGACCATTCACCAATACTTTTGTTGTGGTGTATCTTGATGACATTCTCATTTACAACAAGACTTGGGTTGAATACTTGCAACATATTCAGTAGGTTCTGCACACCCTGCGATAGCACAAGCTATATGCCAACTTGAAAAAATGCTCCTTTGGCATGGATGGGGTCCATTACCTAGGCTACATCATTGATCAACATGGCGTACATGTGGATCTAGCCAAGATCCAAGTCATCTGTGACTGGCCATCCCCAACCACACTCACTGAGCTTCAGAGCTTCTTGGGCCTTGAAAATTTCTACCACAGGTTTTTGTTTGGATTCTCTCATATTGCATGGGCCCTCAGCCAAATAACCAGTGGTGGTGGTAAGGAGAAATTTGTGTGGGGCCGGCCCCAACAACAAGCGTTCGATGATTTGAAGCAGCACCTGTGCTCAGCCCCAGTACTTGCACTACCAAACCCATAACAACCCTTTGAGATTGAGACTGATGCTTCAAACTATGTTGTGGGTGCCATTCTCATGCAGCATGGCCACCCCGTGGCCTATCATAGTGTGAAACTATCAGATGTTGTTCGTAAGTACCCTACTTACGACAAAGAAATGTACTCCATTGTGCAATCCTGCCGCCAGTTGAGACATTACATTATTGGGAGGGAGACAGTCATCCACACTGATCATAAGCCACTGCAGTTCATGCAGACATAAGGAAAATTGCAGAATGACCACCATCAAAAGTGGTACACATACTTGCAGCAATTCCACCTTAGCATCAAGTATAAAATAGGAAGCACCAACTGCATCGTTGATTGCCTCAGCAGACCACCAATCGTGGCACTCACCACAGTGCTAGACTCCTGCAGCCATGAGACCTCTGGATGGCCCCAAATCTATGAGACAGACACGAACTTCGCCACCACCTACCATATCTTGGGTGCAAAGGCAGTTGTTGATAATTTCCATCTTCAAGATGGGTTGTTGTGTCGTCAGGGCCATATATGTCTTCCCTCATGTGAGCGAGCGAAGTTGATCTGGGAAGCCCACTACAACTGGGTGGAAGGACACTTTGGTGTTGAAAAGACAGTGGCGATGCTACAAAAACATTTCTACTGGTCGAAACTTCGATAGGAGGTCAACAAGTATATCAGGTCTTTCACTACCTGCACTATTGTCAAACCAACCACTAAGAAACAGGGCCTGTACACCCCTCTTCCTACTCCTGACAGACCATGGGAATCCATCTCAATGGACTGCATGTTGGGCCTCATGTCCACCAAGTGGGGAAATGACTGTGTTTTTGTGGTTGTCGATCGCTTTTCTAAGATGGCGATTCTGGTTGCTTGCAAGAAGAGAATCACAACAGAAGCCACTGCCAAGCTCTTCTTTGAACGAGTCTGGGTACATTTTGGAATCCCACAAACCATTGTCTTAGATCGAGACAGTCAATTTCTCATCACATTCTGGTCGAGCCTCTGGTCACTGCTGAACACCAAGCTCACCAAATCAATGACCTTCCACCCCCAGATAGATGGCCAAACCGAGGTCGTAAATCGAATGATCGTGCATATCCTGTGCATGTATAATTCCAAGAACCCTCACACATNCTTCCCTATGTCCAACATAGCTAAAACCGAGCCCTGCATAGCTCAACCGACCACATACCCTTTCAGGTGGGGTTGGGATTCCAACCATTGGGTCCTTTAGATGTTGCACTTCCCCTTGCGGTCACTCGACCGACTCCTCTCCTGCTCCAACTGAGGATAAAAAATCCACCCGGTTCATTGAGAGGATCCAACACATCCGCCAACAGGTTCAGGATATCCTACAGAAGTCCAATGACAAGTACAAGCAACGCCATGATCAACATTGGGTTCCACATAAGTTTTAGGTGGGCAAAAAAGTTTGGTTGCACTTGTAGAAAGAACGCCTTACAAGACCCCATTGGAATCTTTGTCCACTCCATTATGGGTCGTACACCATCACCAAGGCTATGGAGGATAATGATTTTGTGCTCAAAATTCCTCCTTTCCTTGGCCTGCACCCAGTGTTCAATGTGGACCTCCTTCGGCCTTATTTCCCACCATTATTGGACACCTCAAACATAGAAAAACAAATGACACCAACAGAGATCAACCCCGACTGCATACAACAAGAATCCAGTGATCAGATTTTGGACACATAGATCAAGGGCACTCGACAACAAAGGATCCATCTTTATCGAGTCGTCAAAACAGGGCAGTTCTTGCACCAAGGCAAGTGGCTCACTCGGGGCCAAATTCAGCAGAAATTTCCTCATCTGATGGGGGAACTCAATGCAATGGAGACCATTACTTCCTAAGGATGGAGGATTGATCCAAATGGATATCGGTGGCCACCCACCTTTTCCAGCTGGCTCAAAACAACTTTCTAGCAATTTTGATAATTTATTATTTTTAGCAGTTGTTTCGGGTCTTGAACTTCTGGAGTCGTTTTGAGGCCCTAAACGACATTTTTTGGGGTATGTTACAATTTGAAATTTTGTTCAACTGTTGTAGTCCTTGGATAGATCTTTCCAATGGGCTATCATACACCTAAAACAGAGATCGTATGCAAAAGTTACGACCCCGGGAAGTTGATGTACTGACTTACCCAAACGGGGCCCACATGACTTTTGGCGCTTCATCTCCTAGGGTTAGGTTTTTGGATGTTTAGGGTTTTTGAAACTCTTGTTTATTGTAAAAAGGCCTTGAGAGCCTCATTGTAATCATCTTCTTGTGACTGAGTGCAACCATCACATCTCTTCTCAGAGATAAACCACCACCATTCCAACAAGCTTGTTTTCCACTACATTTTACAGTTTCATCTTATTTCCTTATTGAATAGAAAACCGATTTTACTATATCTCTATTATTCCGTGTTAAGCATCTGGTAATAATATATAGTCATTTCATTCTGCTCATAAAATCTAGATCAACTACTTCATCCTTTGTAGCTTTGTGGGCTTCTGAATTGTAGTATACCTAGGGAGGTAATATGGGGCACCTAGGGAGGTAAACAATCAGAATGCAATTATTCATTATTAGTGGAGGCCATTCAATGTAAGGTGGACTAGGTCCACTATATTATTAAATAAGGCCCACTATGGTAGTTATATATAATAAATAGTATTTCTAGAAGATTCGTTCTCTAGAATGTTCCTAGAAGATAAATAATTCTATATAAAGAAGTGTAAGCAATGAATTGGAGCATAGTGAAGAATATTGTGAATGTATCAACATTTCTTGAGTGTTATCCTTCCTTAAGGATTAATATATGGTGTTACCCTACTTCAAGGGTTTTGACTATTTCTTGTGTTCAATATTTTGGTTTATAGTTTGGTTTATGGTTTATTCTTTTTGACATTAAGGATTATTTTTTAAGTATATTTGCATATCTATTCAAATCTATTTAGGTACTAAACAATTGGTATCAAAGAACTTTCCTTGGCCTAAGAAGGGAATAATTTTTTACTCTTTTTACAAATTTTTTCTAGGAAAAAAAGAGGGCAATGCACTTCAGGTTCTGATCTGAAGCTTTCTAAGCCGAATTTGGAAAAAAAAAATGGATATTTGAATTTCTATAGGAAAATCACCCAATTTAGAAAAAAAATCCTACTGAAACAAAGTCCAAGAAGTAAATTTATGAGCATTTTAAATTCGGTCATTTTTAGGGTTTTTCTAGAAAAAGCTACACGATTTGCAAAGTAAGTTATTTTTAAGCTTTATTATTTGTTGAAGATTTATTTCAAGCAATATGGATTTTATTGGAATAGATGATGGCCCTAGTATTGAAGAATTTATATAATCTCACAAGTCATTATGGAAAGAGCAGTGGAAATATTTTGTACACTCGAGTTTCAAAGATGATGCTCTCATATGGTGGCAATCATTTGACTATTCTGAGAGGCTGTCATTTTCTGAGGAAACACTTGAAAGATTAATTTTAGACAAGTGGTATCATACAAAGTGTAAGGATAAATATATCACCAAGGGTTTATTTTCATCTAGAAAATCTATATTACAGGTTCATGGTTGTATTCATAAAAAAAAATTAATTGTTTCTATTAACCCTAGTTGCCAACAAAATTTTATCAATATTCAGTTGGTTAATAGATTGCAAATCCATGCAAAGGATATTCACAACACATAGGTTGAGGGTGAAAATGTTCAATTTTTTAAATATTTGAAAATTACCATGGATAAATATGTGTTTCATTTATATTTTATGCTATGGATATGGATGAATTTGATAATTTTTTGGGATATCCTTGGAAACAATTAGTGGGTACCATTAATATTAATGTGCAAAAGAAGTTTTTTAAGTTGTGGTAAAAGATAAAAAAAAATCACATTGTAGGATGTATCTCTTAGTAAGAAATATGGGCCCATGGAGGCCAACACAAATGTTATTTCCAAATCCAAAATTGAATCAAAGGTGAAGTCTACAAAAGGAGATGAAGTAAAACCACATGAAGGACACAATCAAGAAGATAAGGCGATCTTTGACTCAANTTTGTTGGCATGTTTATAGGAAGAGTGTGATTGTCATTGATGGAAAGAACAACAATGACGAGGGCATGTTTACAAGCAAGAACAACAACAACGATGGAATGATTACAGGCAGAATATGCTAGGAAGGCACCAGAAGTATTTTGGGAAGACGCAGAAGAGAAAGCTCAGAAGAGATAGTGTCGAGTTGCACGCAGAGTGCAAGTGTGTGCCAAGACTAAGGTTAACTTCATTTCCAAAGCTCAGGAGAGATAGCATTCTGAGACGCACATATGAGATACCATACATCAAGTCTCATAGAAGGATCAAAGGTCATGGCCTTTGACACTTAGAGGTTTGAGAAAACCAAATCTTAGGAGGAGGAGTGACAATGACTGTTGGATCGAGCACTGTGAATGATCTGGGTCGTCAGATTAGAGTCTAGACAGGAGGAACAAGAAAAAAGAGAAGAGGAGAACAGATCTCAGCCATTAGATATGAGTACGTGGACCAACAACCATTGGATTCCAAGGAAAGTGCACGAGATAAGTTCTGAAGTCATCAGAACTGTCCATCGTCAGGGTTGAGAGGTGGCAGAAAATCCGGGAGTTCGAAGAATCGAACTTCGAAATATTTGCAAGGGATAGAGTGGAGTCTATCCTAGCCATTGATGATGGGAAGGACACGTGGCGAGATATAAACATCTCAATGACTCGTGAACTGGAAGAGTCAAAGGTGAGATTTGGAGGAACTCGCGAAATGCGAATTCGCTAAATGATCTGGACCGTCGGATCACTGAGGATCGTGGACCATTGATCTGGCATGACAAAGAACAAATTTCGAGTTCTCAAAGAAGAGATATAGACCATTGAAATACGAAATATCATGGGTCGTTGATATGGAGCAGGTATCGAGAAATTGAGAGTCAAAGAAAGGAGGTGCTCTAACCTTTGAAGTCGCAAAATGAAAAATCACGATTTGATCGCAGTCATTGATTTGATTGCAGTCATGGAGTATTTCGGATTTCGCAAGTTGGGAGAATCGAGGAAAATCGCAATAGAATCTCTAAAATCAGAAGTCGTGAAAAGATCTGGGCCATCATATCACAAAGTATTGTGGGCCATTGATCTAACGCAATCGCGAGTTTGGGAATCAAAAGAAGGGAGGTGATCCAACCTTCGTGATTTGGATTATTTTTGGCACGAAATGAGAGCGGAGATATAACAAGAAATATTCAGAGATATTGCAAGAGAGACAACAATATAACAGAGATATAGCGGAAATATAACAAGAGTCATAGATATACAGTAATACGCGATTTCTATTAATGAAATAAATGTACAGACACTGTAAAAATACAGAGTGAAAGACTCGCTAGAATGGTGGAAACTTATCTCTGAGATGAGATGTGATGGCTACTCGCATTCACAAGAAGATGATTATTACAATGCGGATCTAAGGTCCTTTTTAACATAAGTAAAATCCAAAACCTTAACCTCGGAAGATGAAAATCCAAAAGGTTTACGGGCCCCGATGGGGGTAGTTGATACGTCAACTTCCCAGGGGCGTAACTTTGGCATACAATCTCTGTTTGGGGCGCACAATAGCTCGTTGGAAAGATATATTTGAGAAATACACCTTTTGGGTGAGAAAAAATGATCTATGATCCATGTTTCTCCCCGTTTTCTCAAAAAACATTGTTTAGGGCCTCAAAATGGCCCCGAAAGTTAAAAACTGCTAAAAGTAGTAAATTACTAAAATTGCCAGAAAACTGTTTTGAGCTAGTTGGAGAAGGTGGGTGGCCACCAATATCCACCTGGATCACTTAGACATTGTGAATCGAAAAGTTGCGAAATGCGAAAGGAAGATCTCAACCATTGAATCACGGAGAGATATGGATTGTTGATCTGGCAAGCGTAGTTTCAGAAGTGAGGCCTGTGGTCATATTGATGAAGGTTAAGGAAGGAGCTAGAATTTATAGGATCCACCTCAGAGTTTCACAAGTTGGGAAAATCTAGGTGACTCGCAGTCGACATCGCGAAACATGAAATCACGAATCGATTTTTGGTTAGGCGTATGGTCACCGCTGATGGTCATGTGAAAGGAAGGGGCTTAGCTAGAAGATCTAGTGCCCACTGTGAATTTTTTCTCAGGAAGGGAAAAGGCACCAAATGGATGAACGTGCAAAGGTTTTCTCAGTAACTGCCAGAACAAAGTGATTGCATTTTCTAGAGAATTCGAGGAGTTGTAGGGTGACTTCCAGAGGAGCCGAAGAGTCTCGAGGTAACTACCAGTGGAATGAAGACTCATCATAGAGACAATTGACAAATGGGAAAGCGTTGAAGTCTGTAACTGTAACAGAGAGGATAATCTCAATTGGGACAGAGAAAATGAAGGGTCACACTGCCAAAAAAAGGCATAGAATCTCGAGAACGACCACTGATGATGAATAGTCTCAGCATAACGAATACTGATGTAGAATAGATTTACCATAATTGCCAGAGACGATGAAGAGTTAGGTGTATGATCTGGCAAAGTAATTTTCATGATAAATATACACAGAACAAATAAGAGATGACTGCAGTTGTTGATAGTTATTCATGCGATTAGAAGCATGCTGTGTGCAAGAGTTGAAATACACAGAAGAGGCGTAGCGCAATGAATGTAAATAATACATAGAACATAAAGCGTAGAAGAAAGTGATAGAGAATAAATGCTTATCTTAGAGAGAAATACAAATCTGAGGTGTGCATTCAAAGACAGAGAAGAAGAATAGAAAACTCAAGGAGGTGCGAGCAGGAAAAACATTGATGTAGGCAGAGCAGAGAAATGGAACAAAACAATGATGATAATGGTAAGACTTTTGACAAATACTGTATCACTGTAATAAGTTTCAGGAACAAATTTTTTATATTCATGGTGGTAGGGAGTTTCTAGGGAGGACTGGTGTCCTCAGATTTTCAAGTAGGTGCTTGAACACAGAGAGTTGTAGCTTCCATCTGGTTGCATCCAGAAAAACCAGGGTGGTAGGGTGGTGCAAGGGAGAACTATCTTTCTATGTTATATAGGTTGGTGCCTGTGTGACTGGATGTTGGTGCTTCCATCAAGTTGGTGTTGGAACACTCAGGCATTTGGTGCTTCCTTCTAGTGGGTGCTAGAGAACCAAAGAGTTGGTGCTCTCAACAAGTTGTTGCTTGTAAAACATAGGTTTTAGCCTCAGGAGGAGTTGGAGATCATAAGAATGATAATGTATAGAAAATAAATCTTACTTATCATATCAAGAAGAAGAGGTTTTTTCCCTTTATGGGTTTCCTTAGGAAATATCTGTCTATGTATATTTCATGTGTGTGATTAATGTTGAATATTCTAGTGCTTACCTCCCTACATTATTGTGATCATCGTTGAGTGTTCTGTAAAGAGTTTAAAATAGGCATAATTGTTTAAGCACAGTAACAACTGAACCCCCCCTCTCAATTGTCCAACAATTGGTATCAGAGTCGGTTCCTTTTATCTAAGGGTAGATCCTAGAGCTTAAACATGACTAGCCATGAAGGAACTTCAACCAATAAGGCCCCCTTGTTCAATGGAACAAACTTTTCATTCTGGAAAGTTAGGATGATAACCTACATAATGGATTTAGGTGCAGATGTATGGGATGTGGTAGAGACTGGTTATGCAAAGCCAATTATACTAGCTTCTAAGGATGATAAGATAGAATTCAGCTTCAACACTAAGGTTATGAATGTTATTCTGAGTGGGATCTCAGAACCATAATTTGTAAAATTTATGCACTTAGAATATACCAAAAGATATGTGGGATAAACTCATTAGCAACTATGAAGGTAATGAGAAGTTAAAGGATGCCAAGTTTCAAACCTATAGATTACAGTTTGAAAATCTAAAGATGAAAGAGGATGAAACTGTTGGGAAGTACTTTCTGAGAGTTGAAGAACTAGTAAATGCAATGAAAGGACTTGGTGAAAAATTGAGGAAGCCTCGTTAGTTCAGAAAATCTTGAGATCTCTGCCAAATAGGTTCAACCCAAAGGTATCTTCTATAGAAGAACTTAATGATATAAAATCTCTTCCTTTTGATGAAATTCTAGGAATTTTGACTGCATATGAAATGATGATAGGTAAAGATAAATCCACCTCTATAGAAGCATAATTTAAAGCAGATAAGAATGAGGATTCTGAGCCTGATGAAATTGAAGAAAAATTTGTGAGAAGACTAAAGAAAGGATCAGGCAAGTACCAAGGAAAATTTCCCTTCAAATTTTTTTACTGTGGAAATATAGGTCACTTTGCAACTAAATGTCCACATAAGAAGAAGGACCATAACACTAAAGGTGAAGAGAAGTATAAATCCAAGAGATTTGGTAAACAGAAAAGTTTTTGTGTAAACAATGATGACTCTTCAGGAGACACATATAGTGATTTTGATTGTGATGATAAGGTTAATGACTTTATACTTATGGCCAAAGAGGATTATGATAATAAAGGCACATGAAGTGATGTTAATGATGAAGAATATGTGGTTGAATTGGAAGGATAACTGATCAGTTCTTTAGAAGAGATTGGCAGACTCAGACTTAAGAAGAGAAAATAAAAATAGTTGTTGATGTAGTTTGAAAAGAATGGTAAAGAACCAAGTGAATATTTTGTTTGATTAAAAGTAGAATTAGAAGAAGTAAAGAAAATAGAGGACATTATGAAACAACAATTATCATGGAAGAAGGCAATATGTGAAGCCTTGGAAGAAGAGGTAGTAAAAACCAGAAAAGAGATGGAGAAGTTTAAAACATTGTGTCTCCAAAATCTTCCAAGCATTAAAGCCTCAGAAGGATTAGCCACCATTCTGAATCAACAAATGAATCCAAATTTGAAAATTGGTTTGGGTTATGAAGAAGGATCAAGTAGTGGTTATCCAAGCAACAAAGAATCCATCAAGTTTGTCAAAACTGCATTCATTGACAACAAAAAATATGGAGAAACAAAGGAATATAATCAACCACCAAGGAAGAGTGAAAGAAAAAGTACCGGAAATGAATCTGTAGAACAAAGAAATAATACACCCTCTGCTCAAATAAATCATCAACATGGAATAAATCAACTTGCTCAAAGAAGACAACGATTTTCTAGGTACAAAGGATTTTTCTATGGATATTGTTTTTTTTGTTCTAACTTTGGTCACAAACCTGTAAACTATCCTTTAAGATTTAGATATGAGCAATCAAGACACTCAAGGAATAGATATCTACCGCAACAAAGAATGAGACAACCAAGTAACAAACAACCACATACTGCAAATCATGTAATGGCTGGGAAAAGGACACAGGTTAAGCATAAAAATCATTATGAACCTTTATTCAATGAACCAGAATGTTACACATACCATAATTATGGACATAAAGCTACAGACTGTCGCTTAAGGAACTATGATCCAGATTTGAATCCCTCTGCATAAAATGTCAAGGTTTGGAAGAAGAAAGAAAATGACAAGTGTGGATTAGTGTTGTCAGCTTAAAGACAAAATAACCCCTAGTATATTGACAGTGGATGCTCCAAACATATGACGAGAGACAAAAGTAAGTTTTTGTCTCTAAGTGAAAGCAAATCAGGAAATGTAACCTTTGGAAATGATGCTCCAGGTAAAATCAAGGGTAAATGGATGGTGAGTTTGAGTAATGGTAAAGGAAAAGCCCATAATGTTCTGCTTGTAGATGGGCTGAAACATAATTTTATCAGTGTAAGTCAAATGTGTGATGGAGGATGTGAAGTGATGTTCACTTCCAAGGATTGTAAGATAAAATTTGTAAATTTAGGTCAAGTGGTGGCTAAAGGCAGAAGGACAAAAAATAATGTATACGTGTTGAAAGAAGATAAAGAAGAGTTCCATCTAAGAAAACATCATGAAAGTTGGTTATGGAATAGGAGACTTGGACATCTAAAATTTGACCACTTAATCAAGCTCAAAAATATTGAGGCAGTAAAAGATCTTCCAAGAATACCAAATCCACAATATTCTTTGTGTAAACCCTACCAAGTAGAAAACCTAACCAGGACACAATTTAAATCTAAGAACTCTACCTTAACAGAGAAACCACTCCAATTAGTTCATATGGATCTATGTGGACCATCAAGACAGGAAGGCATAGGGAAGGAAAAATACTTCATGTTGATCATTGATGATTACTCCAGATTCACTTGGGTTTCTTTTCTCAAAGAAAAAGCTGAAGCATTTGAGAAATTTAAAATATTTAAGGCTTTAACTGATAATCAAATAGGCAACAGATTAAAGGTTGTAAGATCAGACAGAGGAGGAGAATTTATGTCAAGTTATTTCAAGGAATTTTGTGATAAACATGGGATCAAAAGAGAATACACAATCCCAGGAACTCCACAACAAAATGGAGTAGTTGAGAGGAAAAACAGAACAGTTCAGCAAATGGCCAGGGCAATGATGAATGAGAAGAACATTGGTCAAACCCACTCGGTAGAAGCAATACACACAACAATCCATATTCTTAACAAAGCTCATCTCATACCACACAGTGACAAGACACCTTATGAACTATATCATGGAATACCTGCTACTTTCAAACACTTCAACATCTTTGGGAGTAAGTGCTACATAAAGAATAATAATGAAAACCTTGGCAAGTATGATGGCAGGGCTGATGAAGGCATCTTCTTAGGGTATGCTACAAACAATAAAGGATACCGATGCTATAATAAGAGGTTGGATAAATTAGTTGATTGTATTGACATAAAAGTTGATGAAGGATTCCCAGTAAGAGAGGTGAGCAATAATGAATGAAAAATAGAAGATATAGGTGAAGTTGAAGATGAACAGGTCCAACAATCAGAACAAGGAGACTCTGAGTCATATGAATATGCAAATACTCAGGTAGACTCAAATCAGTAGACAACATCAAATCCTTCCTCTAGAATTACTCAAAAGAATCATCCTGCAAGTCAGATAATTGGTGAGAAAGAAAAAGGTGTACAAAACAAGAGAAGGATAATCAAAAACACCGAGCAATCACATATAGCCTTCATATCTATGGTGTAACCCAAGAAATTCAATGAAGCCAGTGAAGATGAAAATTGGCTAAAATCAATGAATGAGGAATTGGATCAGATTGAGAAGAACAATACTTGGGAGCTTGTTCCTAGACCTGCAGATAAGAATGTAATTGGCTACAAATGGGTGTTTAAGAATAAAATAAATGAACAAGGACAAATTGTTAAGAATAAATCTAGATTGGTCTGTAAGGGGTATGCACAAGTTGAGGGACAAGATTTTGATGAAACTTCTGCACCAGTGGAAATATTGGAATCCATTAGAATGGTTCTATCCTATGCATGTCATAAGAACTTTAAAGTATATCAAATGGATGTTAAGTCAAATTTTCTTAATGGAGACCTAGTAGAAGAAGTATACATGGAGAAAAATGAAGGATTTTCATTGACAGATAATCCTAACTATGTCTGTAAGTTGAAAAAAGAATTATATGGACTGAAACAGGCACCACGAGCCTGGTATCATAGGTGGACAAATTTCTATAGGACGAAGGGTTCAAGAAAGGTACTATTGATAGTAATCTATATATAAAATAGAAGGTGATGATTTATTAGTTGTTGTGGTTTATGTAGATGACATTATCTTTGGATGCACTAATGACCTTTTAGTTCAGTGATTTTCTAATTCAATGCAGACTAATTTTGAGATGTCCATGATAGGAGAACTGTCATATTTTCTTGGTTTACAAATCAATCAGATTTTTGCAGGGATATTTATCTCTCAAGAACATTATTTGAAAGAGATGTTAAAGAGTTTTTATATGGAAGATTCCTCTCATGTTAGTACACCTATGGTGGTTGTTTGCAAGCTCAATAAAGATGATACTTCACCTGATGTTGATCAAAGAACATATCGATAAATGATAGGCAGTTTTCTATACATCATAACATCCTGTCGTGATATAATGCAGGTTGTTGGAATGGTAGGTCGTTATTAGTCTGCCCCTAAACAAAGTCATTTAGCATATGTCAAGAGGATCTTCAAATATTTGAAGGGTACAATGACTTATGGTCTTTGGTATCCTAGAAATCATAACTTACAATTAACTGCATATTTAGATGTTGATTGGACAAACTGTTTAGATGAGAGAAAGAGCACCAGTGGAGGTGCATTCTTCTTAGGTGATTCGTTAGTATAATGGCTTAGTAAAAAGCAAGGATCTATCTCACTATCAACTACAAAGGAATAGTACATTGCTGCTACTACTTGTTGCACTCAGATTTTATGGATTTTACAAACTCTTGCAAATTTGAAGGTAACTTACACTGACCCAATTCCACTTCACTGTGATAACACCAGTGCCAATAGTGTCTCGAAGGATCCTATTCTCCATTCAAATATGAAGCATATCCCAATAAAGTATCATTTTATCAAAGTGAAGGTTACAAATAGAGTTGTTCAGTTGAATTATATTCCCTCCAAAGAACAAATTGCAGACATATTTACAAAACCCCTAGCCAAGACACCTTTTGAATATCTTCTTCAGAAGCTGGGTTTCATCCCTACTCTCACCTAAGCAAGTCCATCCTGTCAGGGGGATTATGTGTTGGTTGAATATCTGATACCTCCGAAAAGTACTGCAACAGCTCAGGGGGAGCATTTTTTCTTTGACATTGATGTCAAAGGGGGAGAAAAGGTATGGTATGAATGCTACAGTTGGAGGTCTAAGAAGAATAATGCAGCCATTCAGGGTTTCCATCAATGCCAAAGGGGGATATTGATGGCATTTTTATAGGAAGAGTGTGCTTGTCATTGATGGAAAGAACAACAATGATGATGGCATGTTTACAGGAAATAACAACAACAACGATGGCATGATTATAGCAAGAATGTGCCAAGCAGGCACCAAAATTCTTTTGGGAAGACACATAAGAGAAATCTCAGAAGAGATAGTGTCGAGTTTCACGCAGAGCGCAAGTGTGTGCTAGGACCGAGGTTAACTTCATTGCCAAAGCTCAAGAGATATTTTTTTCTGAGACGCATAGATGAGATCCCATGTATCAAGGCTCACAGAAGGATCAAAGGTCCTGGGCTTTGACACTTAGAGGTTTGAGAAATCCAAAGCTCAAGAGGAGGAGTGACAGTGACCATTGGATTGAGTACTGTGAATGATCTGGGTCGTCAGATCAAAGTCCAGACAGGAAGAATGAGCACACATAGAAGAGGAGAATAGATTTCAGCCATTAGATCTGAGTACATGGACCAACAGCCGTTGGATCCAAAGGAAAGTGCACGAGACAAGTTATGAAGTCATCGAAACAGTCCATCGTCAGGGTTGACAGGTGGCAGTAGATCCGAGAGTTCAAAGAATCGAGCTTCAAAATATTTGCAAGGGATAGAGTGGAGTCTATCCTAGCTATTGATGTTGGGAAGGACACGTGGCGAGAGATCAAAATTTCACCGACTCACGAACTTGAAGAGTAAAAGGTGAGAGTTGGAGGAACTCACGAAATGTGAATTCGTGAAATGATCTAGACCATAGGATCACTGAGGATCATGGACCGTTGATCTGGCATGACAAAGAATGAATTCTGAGTTCTCGAAGAAGAGATCTAGCCTGTTGAAATACGGAAGATCATGGGCCATTGATCTGGAGAAGGTATCAGGAAATCGAGAGTCGAAGAAAGGAGGTGCTCTAACCTTTGCAGTCGTGAAACACAAAATCACGATTTGATCGCAGCTGTCGATCAAAGGGAGAGAGCTCGACTGTTGATCTCATATGAAGTATTTCGGATTTTGCGAGTTGGGAGAATCGAGGAAACTCACAGAAGAATATTTGAAATGCGAAGTCGTGAAAAGATCTGGGTCGTTGGATCACAAAGGATTGTGGGTCTTTGATCTAATGCAATCATCAGTTTGGGAATCAGAAGAAGGGAGGTGAGCCAACCTTTGACATCATGAATCGCGAAACACGAAAAAAAGATCTCAACCATTGAATCACGAAGAGATTTGGATCCTTGATGGAAAGTGTAGTTTCGGAAGTGAGGCATGTGGTCACAACCATGGTCACATTGATGAAGGTTAAGGAAGGATCTAGCATTTCTAGGCTCCACCTCATAGTTTCATGAGTTGGGAAAATCAAGGTGACTCACAGTCGACATCGTGAAACGTGAAATCACGAAACAATTGTTGGTTAGGCGTATGGTCACCACCGATGGTCATGTGAAAGGAAGGGGATTAGCCATAAGAGCTAGTGCCCACTTTGAAGTTTTTCTAAGGAAGGGAAAAGGAACCAAAGGGATGAACGCATAGAGGTTTTCTCAGTAACTGGAAGAACGAAGTGATTACATTTGCTAGAGAATTTGAGGAGCTGTAGGTTGATTGCCAGAGGAGCCGAAGAGTCTCAAGGTAACTTCCAGTGGAATGAAGACTCATCATAGAGACAATTGACAGATGGTAAAGTGTTGAAGTCTGTAACTGTAACATAGAGGATAATATCAACTATGATAGAGAAGACAAAGGGTCACACTTCCAGAAAAAGGTAAAGAATCTCAGGAACGACCATTGACGACGAATAGTCTCAGCATAATAGCTACTGATGTAGAACAAATTCAGCATAATCGCCAGAGAAGACGAAGAGTTAGATGTATGATTTGGTAGAGGACTTGGAATGATAAATATACACAGAACATAGAAGAGATGACTGCGACTATTGAGAGTTATTCATGCGAGTAGAAGCATGTTGTGTGCAATAGTTGAAATGCACAAAAGAGACGTAGCACAATGAATGGAAATAATACACAGAGCATAAAGCGCAGAAGAAAGTGATAGAGAATAAATTCTTATCTGAGAGAGGAAGAGAAAGAGGAGGTGCACATTCAGAGACAGAGCAAAAGAAAAAAAAATCAAGGAGGTGCGAGCAGGAAAAATACTGATGCAAGAAGAGAAGAGAAGTGCAATCGAACAATGATGAGATTCGTAAGCCTTTTGAAAAATAATGTATCACTGTAATAAATTTCAGGAACAAAGTTTTTATATTCAAGGTGGTAGGGAGGTTCTAGGGAGGACTGGTGTCCTCAGAGTTTCAAGTAGGTTCTTGAACACAGGAAGTTGTAGCTTCCATCTGGTTGCAGCCAGAAAAACTAGGGTGGTGCAAGGGAGAACTATTGTTCTCTGCTATACATGTTCGTTCCTATGTGACTGGAAGTTGGTGCTTCCATCCAGTTGGTGCTGGAACACTCAGGGAGTTGGTGCTTCCTTCTAGTGGGTTCTAGAGAAAACAAAGAGTTGGTGCTCTCAGCAAGTTGCTTCTTGTAAAACAGAGGTTGTAGCCTCAAGAGGAGTTGGAGCTCATAATAATTATAATGTATAGAAAATAAAGCTTACTTATCATATCAAGAAGAAGAGGTTTTTTCCCTTTATAGGTTTCCTCAGCAAATATTTGTCTATGTATATTTCATGTGTGTGATTAATGTTGAATATTCTAGTGCTTACCTCCCTGCATTATTGTGATCGTCATTGAGTGTTCTGTAAAGAGTTTAAAATAGGCATAATGTTTTAAGCACAGTAATAACTGATTCACCCCCCCTCTCAGTTGTCTAACAGATTTGCAGAAAAAAGAATATATTCCTATAATTGTTGTATATATCCATCCACATCATATCGAGAAACAACAATCATCAAGGAAAGGGCATGAGCATCAACACACTTATGCACCAGTATGGAACCAGAAAGCAAAACAATAAAGAGGTACACGGAGGACTACTATCACTACATGAAGACATCATCCTAGAGAAACAATCCCATGGAAACCTCGACATGATGCAGAGCAAGCTCTAGGTGGCAAGCCAATGATTGGACATCATGTTTGAATTCCATTAGGATGGATGGATGGTCGTACTTGGTAACAGTTAGCTACATTTCTTATTTGGTCATATTATATGGTTTATTCACATGTTTCGAGGACGAAACATGTGAAGGGGGATGAAATGTAGTATACCTAGGGAGGTAATATGGGGTATACAAACATTTCGCGAATGATCGCATGATTTTTCAAATTTTTGTAGCTTCTGGGGAATAATTGGCCAAAAAGAATTGTATATCGGAGTTCCTATTTCAAAAATAGTTGATTTCAAAAAAAAAAATCACCCAAATTGGAGCTCCGGAAGTGAAGATATTGCTGATTCAAAATCAACCATTTTTTAGATTCTTCGCGATGACGATGAGATTGCAAATCTAAATACTTTTCACATGGTGCTTAGATTGCTACAAGATTAGTGCCATTGGATAGAGTATTTTAATAGTTTTTTCTGGTATATTATATGTGGTGTTTACAATGGATACCCCCTTTTAACTCCTCATGAAACTTCAAAGGTAGTTAGAAGGCATCCATACATGGATCACACTTTCAAGGCAAGAGAGGTATATTATGGATGGATATCATTAAGAAGCATATGCTTGGTCTGATTTTGAGGCTGATTGTGATGATTGGTATATGGATAATTGTCACTTTCATATTTTATTTGATGACTCTACTCCACCTTCTGTAGAGAACATCAATGTGACCAATCAAGAGCCAGGTATGACTCCTAATTTCCAGCTTGTATATTCTATAGTGGTATGGTTCCTTCCAAATTCAGCTTCACACCTTTCCCATTATGTGGATGTATATTCTTATTTGGATCCACATGACATGTGTCAGTATTTGGAGCATCAATTTTAGTTTGTTATTGGGTTCCAATATATTTCACATGGAGTTCACATGAGCACTCGAACATGGGACCCTGATTTACAATGGTGGTTGGACTACTTCAACATGGTGACTTTCATTTCTACATAGGACCTCGGTTCTCTAGTATACTTCAACACTATGGTCTAAAATTATCCATGGGACCTTGGTATATGGTTGTACACCCTCATAACAAGCGTTGAGGAAAACACTTTCATAAGGGGGATGGAATGTTAGGTAGTTAGAGAGGTAGTGGGGGCCCTGGAGGGCCCATAGTGATAATAGTAGAGGTCATTCAATGTAAGGTGGACTAGATCCACTATAGTATTAAATAATACCCACTATGGTAGTTAGATATAATAAAAGTAAGATGACTTATACTTCTATAAGGTTCCTCCTCAAGAATGTTCTCAGGTGATTAGTAGCACTATATAAAGAGGTTCAAGCAATGTAATGGGGTGTGAAGAGAAGTATTGTATTTGTTAAGAACCAAACATCAATATAGCATAGAAAAACCTCAGGAAAAGTACTCAACACCTTGAAAAAGAGATAATCTCAGATAATAAGCCTCTTCGAGGGGGAAACCTCCTATTACCCCACTTAAATGTTCAAGTACAAGATGATTCAAAATGAAAATGTCTCCTTGGTATATAT
>SNQJ01S0137260.1:13056-36367 GCA_010110895.2 Picea sitchensis | reverse complement strand
GGCTACCAGCCTTACGTTAATGTTACGAGACCTTGCACTTAAACTATATATCCCGGCTATTATCCCGCGTTTCAGTTCGCAGCAATTAAACAATTTAAAACTTTTTCAGAACAATTTAAACAACGATATATTTCAATTGAATCACAGTCCATTATATTTAATGAATTATATAAAACTCAACTTTTAAGACAGGGCGAAAACAGAACTAATCCATACTAACAATACAGGCCGTCGGTACAATCAACTACCACTCACGTTCAGGATTATTAAAGTCATAATTGATGATGGAAGGGCAGAACGCAGGGGTAGCGTTCTCATCCCGGTTTAGTAAGTGGCCAGGTGGGTGCACGGCTGCCTAGCGGTCGAAGTACTCAAACCAAAACACAGGAGTAACAGGCGGCCACTGAAGGGACAAGGCGTAAGCTAAGACTTCGTTGTCATGCCACGAGATTCGCGTGGGTAACAGGATGGATTTGTTTCCCCTTAGATTTTGGGTGGACAGATGCTCAGTTACCAGGGATAGGTTCCCAAGGTGGCAATCAATGAAACGACCGTTAAAACAATGAAGACCAGCCACGGGACAGCCGGAAGGTGAAGGTGGCAAGGCTCATGCAGGCCGGCCACGCTGAACCAAGGAAGACGTAAGGAACAAACAACTCAGGTTTAACACGCGGGCCGAATCCAGCATATCAGTCTATGGAAACACCAGCTCCTAATGGAGTAGAGTGAGCGAGCTAAGGGTACTGGTATTTTCCAACCCAGCTCCATCAGAAAGCACCGCACCGTGCATCCATGAATTCACAAAATTTAGACAGCACGACTTTTAAAAGAGAGCAATGCGCAGCGAGAGGGAGCTACAGCTCGAGTTCTCCCTCAGATCAGTCTCAAGCTTGTCCTATCTATCTCGGCCAAGGTTGCAGAGAGAAGGAAGCTAGGAGAGGTCCTCGGACAGTCTCCCGATATAACCTTTTCAGGGAAAGGATTAAAAAGAAAAAGGGTTGCAAACGCTCGACAGAATGAGGTCGAACCTACAGTTCACAGTGTATCTCTACTATGGCCGTGACAGTTGCCATTAACGATTCACAACGAGATTATTCAGACGCCAGGTACCACATCAGCGACAACCATGTAGGTCTTCCCCTTCGTCTAACCGAGGAAGACATAAAAAAAAACAAGTATTCATCGCCAGCTCCAAGAGAAAAGTCTAAACAGGGCCGATGACATAATTTCCATTCCTTCTAGAATACTAGACAATGAATTCGACTCAACCAAGCAGGTAAATTATGGACAGGAACACATTCAGTCTCTTTTAACGAATTGACTTGCATAAACCACATTACATAAATACTAACTGAATGGTCTCATTACCTAAAGTGCGGGGCACAATTTCTAGGCCAAGGCTTTCGCAATAAGGCACCAGTCTATCAACACCCTAAGTTACACAAAATTTACTCCTTCCATTAATCAACGGTTTCATTGTCCGAGTTAAAATTCTACCTAATGCACAATTTATCGCCGAAATATTTAACCAGTCCACCGACGAGAACCTAACACAGATTAAGCTCAATATTTTTCTAACCCAACACAAGCATAACTAAACATATATTCTACCACATTCTATCATTTAATCAAGAAACGTACCGTGGCCTGCTCTCTTTCCCGAGTGTCATCCGCACGCTCCATGCCGCGTCCCTTGCTCCTTGCCGCTCCTGCTCGTCGACCATTGAAGGCTCACCGGTACCTCCCAACCAAACGCTAGGGGTACTCTGCTTCCCCCTTAGCCCCCTGAGCCGCAAAGGGGCCACACAAGAACCAGAGATAGACTAGCGTCTCAGCTCACCTCCACGACTGAGCTACCACTCCAAACACAGCTGAGATACACCCAACTCCACACAAGAAAATCCGTCAAACCACAATTCGGCAGCGTAACGTTACGCTAACCGTTCACCCCCTTTTTTCTTCCTTTCCCTTTCTTTTATAGATAAATGAGACCCACTTACTTTTCTAATTATCAATTAATTAATTTTTAATGACCAACCTCTAAACAATCTCCGCCGTCCAAGTGTCACACATCCCTAGGGTTCTCCAATAATTAAATTCTTTTTAATAAGTAAAGGACTAAATTCTTCAACCTCTAAACAATCATCATCCAAGTGTCACATATCCCTAGGGTTCTCCAATAATTAAATTTTTTATTGTGCAAGGACTAAATTCCCCTGAATTTCCAATCACCCTTAAATTTCCTAGGGTTCCTAGATCCCCTCTCGTGCTTTTAATCACTTCCTAAAATGAAGTTCCGAAATTTAGTAATTCCTTAAATGCAGATTCCTTTTCTCTTTTTACCCCATGTCTCCCACTCTCCACCCTTTTAAGTTTCCATTCCAAGTTTCCCTTTATTTTTATATATATATATGTATATATTTTTTTCTTTCTTTTTATTTCCTTTCCATTATTTATATTATTACATTTTTGTTAACCCCAAAATGATAAACGTAACTTCTTAACATTCTTTCAATATATATAGACAAACATTTTTTTTTTTTTTTTATCTTTTTATTTATGCATTTATTTATTTTAAACCTAGTTATTCATGAATGTTCCTTTAAAAATTTTAAGACCTCCTTTATATTTGAATGCCATGGTTCTAAATTACCCCCCACATTTCACCCCATTACCCTTAAAAAAGACTTTAATTAACACCTAGAAGGGTTTTAGTTAATGCCCTAAAGTCATCTCTTTGTAGGATCTTCTTGTGGGTCTGGCCAAAATTTGTTTTAGAAGTTTTAATTTTAGGTTTTGGATTGAACAGGGTGACAATTTAATTAGTTTTAAGAATTTATCAGTGCTGGTCTCGTGGTCATCTAGGTTGTCTCTTATGTCATCCTCAAAGCTGTTCCTTCTCAGATCACTCACGTGTCTAAGGTGCTACTCGCTTTTGATTGTTTCTGCTCAGGACGTGTCTCTGTGACACACAACTACATGCCCAAGGGTGCCGTTCTCACCACAATTTGTAATTCTTTTTATGCTGACGGCTCCTTCGTGGATGCACCCTCATGCTCCAAGGGTGCCACTGGCCGGCTGACGGATTGATTGGTAGACTCTATAACCCCGGAGTCAACACTCCACCAGTTGAACTTGTGGGAGACTATGGGTTTCTAAGGAATAAGGCCCCCGCCTTTATTGTAGGTGCCTTAGAATCATCGTGAGCGACTATCGCAGTCGGCCTTCACGGCATCGTGGGTTCTCTCGTACTAGGTAATCGTTAGCCTACATTTTGAGCCATGACGAGAGTGCTTGTAGTTTGTGGCAGGGTTGTTGTCACACGTCTCCCTCAATCTCTCTCGAACTCGTGTGGGGCCCCTTTAATCCATATGTGAACACGGTCGGGTAAGCTTACTCGCCACCGCATCATCAACCATCATGTCGATCATGTCAACAACACATCATAAAATCAATAGTATATCATCAAATCGAAACAATATCACTGTAAATGAACAACTCAAATATCCCACTCCCCCGACTCCATCCGTAGTCCAAGGGAGTTCCACCGATGCTCCTACATCCTCAAGGTACGAACCCTGCACACTCAGCAAAGTCAATGTAAGCACCTGCCTACATCAATGTAGTAAAATATCATGTCATATAACTTAACACATAATAATGAAGGAAAAAGTTTCATAATCATCACTCTATGGTGCAAGTGTCCCTAAAGAATAGTTTTAGGGTATGCCTAGGGATGTTACTACACCTTTCTATTCTAAACTTCATTCCAAGTTTCAAGATAAATGCTGTACAAAGTACTAAAATACTGCAAATACCATGTATCGGCAGTCTATCTATCAAACAAAATGGAATCAAGCAGGGCATTATATGCCCTCCCCTGTCACAAAAAGGACAAATCGCCTAATTGGACCTTGACTTGATCTACTGCTCGACACTGTAGCTATCAAATGCGATGATACAAGATGCAGATCGACTCAGCCACGAGCGCCCCCTCATCCGATTCCTGCAAGGAACTCATGTCAATCACGTGTAGGATCACTAACATAATGTCTCCAAACGATACAAAAACATCGTGCATAATACCAAAAGAATCGCAGGTTTAGTCGATATTACCGGCCCCTTCCACAATCTAGAAGGTCCCACGTAAACGGAGAGAGTTTAGCTCCCTTCCAAACTTGATCGAATCCCTTTGCTATGCATCTTTAAGAAGACTCCATCAACACTCCTCGTAACTATGGTCAACTCTGCGGCATCACGGCATAACTCCCTTCGGCCGATCCCGTGACTTTTATCCCTTTGTCTTGTATGGTTTCCATTTGTCTTCCATCTCTTGATCGCCGGTCCCACCTGTGACCCTATCCTCAGCTTCGGTCCTAACTCATAAGGCCCCACACCATAGAGAAAAATCAGTTACATTCCTGGTGCTCTGTAGCCTAGTGTTATAAGTGAACTCTACTAGCTGCAAGAATTCCTCCCCAATGCTTTGTTGGTCCATTACGTACATGCCATGTCTTCCAAGGGTTTGGTTATTCAGACGCTCTATCCGGTCCGTACTTGGATGATACACTAAAGTTTAGTTTGAGTTCTGGCCTCTGAAAACTGTATCATCCAAAATCGTCCTGTAAACACCATCCTCGATCGGATATAATCCCATTAGGCACAACATGTAGCCTCACAATCTCACCCCATGGCAAAAACTCTGCGCCCGACACGCCATAATGCACCGGGACAAAGTGAGCACTCTTTGTCGAGTGTCTACTACTACAAAAATCGATTCATGTCTCCTCTGCTGGTAATCTAACAATAAAATCCATTGAATGACTTCCCATTTCGATTCCGAATGGTACTGGTTGTAGTAATCCCGCTGGTGTCTATGTTCAGCCTTACTCACACACACTCGAGACATCTAGCCACAATGTTGAATATGTCGGCCTTCATTCCTTCCGCCTGTAAGAACAAGGCTTTGGTCTGCCCTTATCTTCGTGACTCCCTGGTGAGCCATTTATACTTCTCTATGAGCCTCGTTCACGATCAACATCCTCAACTCGCCGCTTGGCGGTAATGTGAACCGAATTCTAAACTCAACAAACCATCACGCCAAAGTAAACTCTGATATCAGGCACCATCATAGTAAGTTTTTACCCAATAAAAATCTTCGAATTTCCCAGGTCTACCGTCAATATCAGAAGTGAGAATCTTCTCATCGATTCATCCAAGAGGCAACGAAAATATATACGTGGCCTCCGGGACTCAAAGCCCACTCGTTCATTGTTCCTTTTATGTAAGTAATCTCAAAGTCGGGGACTTCGCTAAGAATTCGGTTCAACGCCGCTGGTTTCGCATACCAGTCGCTTATGTGAAAATGTGTTGTAATCCACAATGACGGGCCTTTAATTCAAATTTTCGCCCAACTAGGTAGTGTCTCCATACCTTTAAGGTATAAACAATGATATTAACTCAAGTCAAGCAAGGCCGCATAGTTCTCCTCATGTTCTCAGCTTCGGGAAATGTAAGTAACGCTCATCCGCCTTGCATCAAGATTCCTCACTTAAACCTTCCTTGATGCGCCAAGGCATCAAGAAGTCAACGCCCATGTCAAGGGACCTTAGTATCGGCACGCAATGCCAACAAATCTTTAAGCCTCCTAAATGATTCCGCACAGATCATTCAAACAAACTTTGTTTTTCTCTCAACTCCCGCGGATCGACCTCGCTATCTGTCTTCAAAAATCCTTCGACAAACCACAGGTAGTATCCCGCTAAACCCATAAAAACTACGCACTTCCGTGGATACCGTCGCACAGGTATCTCCATAATAGCCTCAACCTTACTGGATCCACAACGCATACCTTCGAGATGACATGCCCAAGTAGTGAATCATGGATTGATAAAAGAGACGGATGCCTTCCCATATAATTTGTGTCCTCATAAACATTAGAAAATTGCTTGGGTGCTCGTCATGCTCTTCCATCACCCGAGAGTAGATCAAAAATATCATCAATAAATAATTTGAATTTAACTTGTCCAAGTACTCAGAACACCCCGCCTTTATCAAGCTCATAATACCCTCAGCGCTTTGGTTTCCACCCAAACTAAAATAGTAAATCTCAGAATGTCCAAATCTTGTCTTAAAAGCTGGCCTTAGGGACGCCATCCTCCTTGATCTCGTAACCGGTGATACTTCATCGCGAAATCGATCTTAGAGAACACTGGCGCACTCTTCATCTGATCAAACAGATCGCCGATTCTTGTGGGTGGGTAATCGATTCTTTGATCGTAGCCTTGTTCCGCTTGATGGAAGTCAATGCAAAGTCTCCACGCATCCGCCCTTCTTCTCAATGAAATGATGGTGAACCCCACAGACACACTAGGACGTACCGGCCCCAGATCCAATAACTTCGCTTGCATTTTAACCTTTGCAACTCGTCGACATCCGGGATATATGCTCTCGCCATCGCCTTCACCCCTGGCCAGTTTGAACCGTCACGGCCGTGGTCCTTGCGCGTCCGGCCTTCCTAGGTGGCGGTCTTTGAGGCGAGTGAACGCTGGATCCTATGGAAACTACTCTATTACCCTCGACGCAGGTCTCATGGGTGTCTCCGTCATGTGTACCAGATGATCCCCGCCTATAGGTCTGGCTGGAGTCCCCGTCCCACCCCCACCACGTTTCTTCCTCCTTCCGCTAAGGGCCTTTTGATGCCGGCTGCAAGGTTTGAGGTATCGTAATCCCAACCTTTGCATGCAGTCACGCGTTAAGGCCAAACATCGAACCTGCTGACCTTGAGTCTACGCGGAGCATACTCGTATCAGCTTCCATGAACGCGGCTCGTACTCTGCACCCATGACCTCCCCTGTCAGAAGGTTGGTTGAACTCCCCGCCTGATCCGACGCCACGAATTCCCCGAAGATATCTCGAACCATTCCTCTAATATCACGACACGCCTTCAACGCCATAAGCTTATCAGTGGGCGTGAGCCGCCTTCCACCAGAAGAGCACTCTTTAGTCAAAGACCGCCATATGGACCTCATATGTTGAGGTGGTGAAGGCGGCGCTAATCACACGCTTATTCTCCGCAACCATGCCTCGGCGGGTCGCATTCATCCGGCACCAAAGAACTCGGAAATTTCACCTTCTCGAGTTAACAGTGAATGTTGGCCGGTAATGGCCGTGGTGTGCGGCGTAGCGGAACTCTCGCGTGCCGCCCTCCGGCTCCTCATCTCTATCTAATTCAATATCAGCCGACATGTATCATCCCCACAACATCGGGTAATCCATCTGCCTCCCGGCCCAAGGACCTCGGCCACCCTCTGGAGTTTGACCCCCTGCATTGATGCCGGGCTGAGGCGTCAGCCTCCCCTAGCACCTCGTCAGCCTTCCATGGCGCCCTTTCTAACCATGATGACCGCATACAAGCGTTTCAATCAACAACAACACCACATTTGATATGTCAACGGAATCCATTGGACCTTAGAAGTCGCTGGTCGTGAATCCATCGACATAATTATATGTAACTAACTCCGCCTTCTGCTACTTTACCGCCCATTCTAGTAACAGTAAATTTTTTATTTTTTTTTGTTTTTAAAAGTGCGTGCAGAAGTGTTTACATCCAACCGTATCGGCCACTAGACAACAACAAGACTCAATCATGAAATACCGCACAACAAGACTGAAGGCCCTAAATCTAGAAACTACAACGGATACAACCATAGGCAGAGGTGCAAACGCACATTTAATGGCCAAGGTAAAACTAACTGCTACCACGACCGGACGACCCGGCCCCCACCCTACAAGGTTGTATCCCACGATACATAAGTAACGCCTCTTGTGTTCCCATCACAATCCATTTGTCTCGGTTGGCGACTGTGCTCAGGAACATGGAGGTGTCTACATCCTCCTCGGCTAATAATAATAGACTAAGCAACCAATGTATCACAATCAAGTACCACATAGAAGAACAATTACTCTTGAAGGCGTAGGACCCAAGGACTCCATTAACGACCACTCAAGATCGACAAGTATCTACCGAAAGAACCACCCTAATATACAAACTGTAATTTACGCATGTAATTCCGTGGTAATTAATTCACACATGTTATTAATCAATAATTAAAAGTTGTAATATCAATTGTAATCGAAACATTAACCATCTATCATTTATCACAATAACCGGGACCATGATTCTACACATTTAGCTCGTAAATGCTACCACCACCAAATTCTAATAACCTTTTCAAGATGAAAACATTTAATTCCAACATGAGGAACCCTCATGCTATGTCATTATAATCATAAATCTAAATGATGATACAAATTACTATTATATTCAAAGGTGACATCCTAGTTGAAATAACATTGTATCATCTTAATTTAAATGGCCATCTATAAAATACTAGAATTTTAACATGATAATGCTAGTAAGGGGCAATGTTGATAGTGACAACTCTCACCGCTAATATTAAATATTAGATCTAAGATAACCTTTAATTCTAAGTAAGTATTATATATAAATCACATCCTAAATTATAGGGACATCAAATGATAATCTCAATGTACATCATAATTTAAAAGAGCAATCCTAACCATACCTATATTGAAAGACCATGTTAAAACAACACTATTTAAAAGGGACTTTATATAAAATTGATCATACATCCACTTAAATGGCGTACTATAAATAGTAAAATTTAGAGTGATTATAACAAAAGTAGCAATTAACCCGATAAGTCAAATACAGACCCCATCTTAATTTTAGGTAACATACATCTGGAATACAGTACAACCTCACCCTTCAAATGGAAAAAACCCATATTTAAATGACCCTTTTTTTAAGAAGGATAATATTCGAACTCACAACAATAACAGTGTTGAAAATGTCAATAAAATAATCAATAACAAAGTCAATATATGGAAAGAATTCTCTTTTCAATTATTGGTAATATAACATTCAAGGTGTGACCATGATAAACCAAAATCAAGGAAACTTGTAATTCCCTTTTGTACTCAGGGTCGAAGATAGAATACCTTCTCTCTCGCAATAAAAGATATAGTTAAAGGATAGGGTTAATGCCATTTATTAGAGACTTATCTACCTATAATAAATTGTCAACACGATGGATACCCCTTTTTCTTTTTTGTTTTAACCTACACCCTCCATTACCCATAGATCCGGTTGGTGGTGTTCGGTACTTTGAGCGATAATTCGATGTCCATTTTAAATATAATATGGAATTATCGCATTTACCAATATTGAAGGTGAAGAATTTTACATCACAAAAATCATAACTTCACCGTATTATATAAAAAAAGGCCATACGTCAATAACCATATTTAATTGACAATATTAAATGGACAAGGTTAGAAAAGACCATAACCAAATTAAAAATGATCATTCTAAAACAACCACAAATAGAAGGGTCAAGAAATATACAACTTCATCTTACGTACTAAAGGTGACATTAAACCTACTATGCTACTATCCTATAGTAACACCAGAAAATCCTAACCCAATCACAAAGAATGTCCCAAGTTGGCTACCACGTTTAATGTGTTACATACGTAGGACCTTGCACTCCTAAACTATATATCCCGCCATATCCCGCTTCAAATAAGAAAGAATTAAACAATGCAAACTTTTTCGTGAATAACTTGAACAATCCATATATTTCAATTGAATCGCACCATTATATTTACACGAATTATATAAAACCCAACTTTAAGACAGGGAGAAACGGGTAACCAATCCATACTAACAATGTGCCGCCGGTATTAGACTCAAACTACCACCAATGCCTGTGGATTATTAAAGTCATAATTGATGACGGAAGGGCAGAACACAGGGGTAGCGTTCTCATCCCGGTTTAGTAAGAATCCAGGTGGGTGCACGGCTTCCTAGAGGTCAAAGTACTCAATCTAAAACACAGGAGTAACAAGCAGCCATTGAAGGGATAAGGCGTGATCTAAAACATTGTTGTCGCGCCACGAGATTCGCGTGGGTAACAGACTGGCTTGTTTCCTTTGATTTTGGGTGGACAGACGCTCGGTTACTAGGGATAGGTTCCCAAGGTGGCAATCAATGAAATGACCGTTAAAACAATGAATACCAGCCATGGGATAGCCGGAAGGTGAAGGTGGCAAGGCTCATGCAGGACGACCACGCTGAACCAAGAAAAACGCAAGGAACGAAATCAACTCAGTGTTAACACGTGGACCAGATGCCCTCCCCAGCGTATCAGTCTATGGAAACACCAGCTCCTAATGGAGTAGAGTGAGCGAGCTAAGGGTACTGGTATTCGCCAACCCAACTCCATCAGAAAACACCGCACAGTGCGTCAACGATTTAGAAAAATTTAGACAGCACGACTTTTAAAAGAGAGCAATGCGCAGCGAGAGGGAGCTACAGCTCGAGTTCTCACTCAGATCAGACTCAAGCTTGTCCATTCTATCTCGGCCAAGGTTGCAGAGAGAAGGAAGCTAGGAGAGGTCCTAGAACAGTCTCCCGATATAACCTCTTCAGGGAAGGGATTTAAAAAGAAAAAGGGTTGCAAATGCTCGACAGAATGAGGTCGAACCTACAGTTCACAGTGTATCTCTACTATGGCCGTGACAGTTGCCATTTACGATTCACAACGAGATTAACCAGACACCATGTACCACATCATCGACAACCATGTAGGCCTGCCCTTCGTCTAACCGAGGAAGACATAAAAAAAAACAAGTATTCATCGCCAGCTCCAAGAGAAAAGTCTAAAACAGGGCCGATGACATAATTTCCGTTCCTTCTAGAATACTAGACAATGAATTCGACTCAACCAAGCAGGTAAATTCTGGACAGGAACACATTCAGTCTCTTTTAACGAATTGACTTGCATAAACCACATTACATAAATACTAACTGAATGGTCTCATTACCTAAAATGTGGGGCACAATTTCTAGGCCAAGTCTTTCGCAATAAGGCACCAGTCTATCAACACCCTAAGTTACGCAAAATTTACTCCTTCCATTAATCAACGGTTTCATTGTCCGAGTTAAAATTCTACTTAATGCACAATTTATCGCCGGAATATTTAACCAGTCCACCGACGAGAACCTAACACAGATTAAGCTCAATATTTTCTAACCCATCACAAGCATAACTAAACATATATTCTACCACATTCTATCATTTAATCAAGAAACGCACTGCGGCTCCGCTGGCTTCCCGTACTGCCCTCAAGGCTACTCCGTGTACACGCCCCTGCCGCCTCCTCACGACCATTGAAGGTTCTCACCGTACTCCCAGCTAAACGCTTAGGTACTGGCTCCCCTCTTAGCCCCCTCGAACCGCAGTTGGGCCACACAAGAATCCAGATGGGATTATTCACCGCTTCCACGGCTGAGCTACCACTCCAAACACAAATGAGATATACCCAACCTACACAAGAAAATCCACAAACCACATCTGCGAAATGTAACGCTATCGCTTAACCGCTTCACCCCCCTTTCCTTCCTTCCTTTATAGATAAATGAGACCCACTTACTTTTCTAATTATCAATTAATTAATTTTAATGACCAACCTCTAAACAACCTCCAATCATTCAAGTGTCACACATCCCTAGGGTTCTCCAATAATTAAATTCCTTTTAATAATTAAAAGACCCAAATTCCCTCAATTTCCCCCACCGCCTCTTAAATTTCTCCTAGGGTCCCTAGATCCCTTCTCAAAGTTTTAATCACTTTCCCTAAAATGAAGTTCCTAAATTTAGTTCATTTTAGTAAATCCTTAATTGATGATTCCTTTTTGCTTTTTACCCCATGTCTCCCACTTTCCAATTTTTTTTTTTTTTTTTTTTTTTTTTTTTTTATTTTTATATATATATGTATATATTTTTCTTCTTTATTTCCTTACTATTTATTATTTTTTGTTAACCCCCAAATGATAAATGCGCCTTTAACATTCTTTTCAATATATATAGACAAACATTTTTATTTTATTTATTTATGTATTTTATTTATTTATTTTATTTTAAATCCTAGTTTTATAATTCCCCTTTAAAATTTTAAGACCTTTATAATTTGAATGCCATATTTCACCTCTAAATTACTCCCCAATACTTTACCCCCATTACCCTTCGAAGACTTAATTAACACCTAGAAGGGCTTTAGTTTATGCCTTATGTTTATCTTTGTAGGATCTTCTCTTAGGGCTCGTCAAAATTTATCTTAGAGAAGTTTCCAATTTAGGTTTTGACTTCGAACAGCATGTACCTAGTTGGGGGTTGTTTTAAGAATTTATCAGCCGTTAAGATCTTAGGGTCATCTAGGGTTGTCTCAACATCATCATCAAAGTGCTTATCATGCGTTCTTCGATTTACCCACGGGTTCCCAAGGGTGCCACCGCTTTGATTGTTTCCTCGTTGTACACGTGTCTCTTCGTGATTCCACCACATGCTCCAAGGGTGCTACACTCGACTTGTAATTATTTTGCGCTGACGCTCCTCTTCGTGATGCACCCACTGCTCTCTCAAGGGTGCCACTACCGCTTGACACAGTAGACCTCTAACCCTAGAGTCAACACCGCCAGTGGAGTTTGTGGGAGACCAGGTCATGGCCCCCGCCTTTAATATGTCTCTCAGGAATCAATCATCGGGAGCGATCGTCGTGATCGGGCTCTCACGCATCAGGACTCCTCTCAATCCAGGTAATCGCTAACCCACGTCGCTTTTCACTTGGAGGTAGTAGGTCGCGGGGCGGTATCGTGGGAGTGCTAGTAGGCTGTGGCAGGGCTGTTGTCCACACCTCTCCCTCAATCTCTCTGTAACTTGTGTGTGGCCCCTTTACTCCATATGTGAGTCCGATCGGCAAGCTATCGTCAGCCTACATCATCAACCATCATGTCAAATCATGTCAACAACACATCATAAAATCAATAGCATATCATCAAATCGAAACAATATCACCGAAAAAGAAACAACTCAAATATCCCACTCCCTGACTCAATCTAGAGTCCAAGGGAGTTCCACCGATGCCTCTGCATCCTCAAGGTACGAACCCTGCACACTCAAAGGAAGCTGAGTCAGCAGCACCTGTCTACATCAATGTAGTAAAAACATCCTGTCATATAACATAACACATCATAATGAAGGGAAAAGTTCATCATCATAAAATCCAGATCACTTTCGATCAAGTGTCCTCAAAGAATAAGTTTTGTAAGTGCGCCAGAGCGGGACGTTACAAGATCCGCGAGCATTCCAACTGGCCATCGTTCGGTTGCATACTTAGCCAGTTTTATGGACGTGGCTTGGAGGATAGGTGGTATCGAACTATGGTGTATACATTAGCATTTGTAAATTAGTTTTCTTTAAAGGAAGGGCTCCTAGATAGAAGACATTGAAATTTATCAAATTATAGGTTTCTAGGATAGCATAAATTAAACATAGGAAATATTTAATATTGTAAAGTAGATATATAAAGCATGCACAGAGCCCTCATCCCATACTTAGCCAATTTTTGCATCGCGGGTTTTCGAGGTGGGCGATTGAAAATTGAGAATCGAAGAGTTCCTCGATATACAAATTAACCATTGGACTTGCGGACTATTTGAATTTGAAGGCCGTCATGTCCAAAAAAATTAGCATTGTCGAAATAGTTTACTTAGGTATGTCGTTTTACATACCCTAGTGGAAAAAAAAACACACAAAAAAAATAGTAAGAATTTTTCAAGGGCTCGTGTGCAAGAAAAATAACATTCTCAAATTACTTTTCTTTACATACGTTCTACATACGCTCACCGAAAAAAAATAAAAAATAGTAGTAATGTATGTTACATAGGGCTCCATCCCCGCTACATTCAACGCTTCCCAATACACATTAAATATGCTTTCAAAAGTTAGAATCGGCTAGACAGGTTTGAAAAGATGGGCTTTAATAACTGGAAAGCTTGAGGACATTTCCCATTAAAATATATAGATAGGCTAATATTCAACCCTTCATTGTTTTTTATTTTGAACAGGCATGGAAAGCTAAAGACTCAAACACAACGTAGTTCTGCGGTTATTAAATACTCAATTCACATTCTCGCTATGGCTTCTGCCAATGAGTTGTCCATCATAAATGACCTTCCTTCTAGGTTGTCAGATGTTTTTTCCCCTTTACTCAAATAATAAAAATGTCATTGAATTTGAAGAACATTGAGTACTAAAGTTCCTTACCTATGAAAGCACCCTTTTTGCTAGCATTTAGAATTTGCAAATTTTATTTTTTTTAGCTTCTGCAGTTTTAGTTTTCTTAAAAGATTCAACATAGTTCACGAATGTGTCGACCACATAGGGCTTGACGTCATGTCCCTCTTTAATATTTTGAATTTCAAAATGACGGGTTTTAATAACTGAAAATCTCAAGGACATTTTCCATTAAAATGAATAGACAGGCGAATATTATGGGAGCTGGTAATTTCTTTTTGCCTGCATTTTGAAGTTGCAAAAATAGTGTTTTTTTTATCTGCAGTTTTAGTTTTATTAAAAGCGTTAGCATAGTTCACGAACGTGTCGCCCACAGAGGCCTTCACGTCATGTCCCTCTTTAATATTGTGCATTTTGAAATGATGGTCTTTAATAACTGGAAAGCTCGAATACATCTACCATTAAAATGAATAGACAACTAAATATTATGGGATCTGGTAATTTCTTTTGCCTGCATTTTGAATTGGCAAAAATACTTTTTATTTTATTTTTTTCGCTTGTGCAATTTTAGTTTTCTTAAAAGCTTCAGCATAGTTCACAAATGTGCGACCTATATAGGCCTTCACGTCATGTCCCTCTTTAATATTTTGCATATCTTAGATGTCAGATTTGAGAATTTGCTCGGATATGGGAATTTTAATACGTGTTGCTAGTCACTATTCAGTGTACATATTCAAAAATATTGGCATTAATAACTGAAAATATTGAGAACATCTGTCATTAAAAGGAATCAACACAAAATGTATGAAAGACCATCCAACCTTTCTTTTAAATACTTATTGCCATTTCTCTCTATCATCAAAGAGTTGCGCTTTAGGGTGCATTTGTTCTAATGTTCCTAGTCATGGACATGTAAGACAACTTAGATATGCGATCTAGGGGCAGATGAAATAAGAGAGATTGGTTTTATGTGACGTGAGCTTTGAGTAAAAAAAAAACTCTGTTAGACAAGAGAAACTCAGAGAGGACAAAAAAAAAAGAACAAGTATGTTTGGTGTTCTCCCTATGTTCGATGCTTTGGTTAGTTGAAAAGGCTGCCTGGAATTTTGTTTGTTGAACTTCTTTGTTTTATTGTTGGGAATTGTAATGGATTTTTAGGTCACATGCAATATAATTCTTCATTTAAGTATATAGATTCTTCCAACAACACAAATTTGGCCATTGTATCGAATTGTAGATATTTCACAACTATTTATCTTCCTCGAAGGCTGGTAACATAATCTGTATGGGTGGATAAAATGACATATTATCACTACAAGAGTTTCTATTTCATACTTTGATGACCTGCATGTGGCTCTGGTAGCCGACTTAAGATAAAGCCATGTTATTTGTCAAAGTTTGTTCGATTTCCTCTGGATGTAGTTGCAGAGTCCACATATTAGGCGTTACCTCTGAACATTCCATACCTTTCTATGGACCGCCATACCTCCCCTGCTATGAGGAAAGATATATTCTGATGGATTATGGTGCATTCTGCAACATTTGATGCACTTGCCACACCTCAGCTACCCGAAGACGTTATCTACCTCAACATATTTGCATTTTTCATCTAGGTTGGACGTTTCTTCCAATTTACTGTAATAAAGAAAAGAACTTCCACATACAAATCCTGAGGAAGGCTTCTCAACCAAACAGACGATCGAATACAGGGAGAATACCAGTCACTATATACTTGAATTTTTTCCCACTTCCTTAATTGTAGTGACATAAAACGACTATGTTCACGTTGAAATCGGCTTGAATCACATTTCTAAGTTTTCTCGGATGTGAATGCTCACGAACATTGCAAATAAAACACCTTAAACCCCAACTTTTCGACGATAGAAGGAAATTAATACTTGACAAAGAACGAAATTTTGAATAAGCAGCCATTGCAAGAAAGCCATATCTGGAAGAAACAAGGTATTCAAAAAAATGGGATAGATGTACTTCACAGCACCGATTAAGTACAAAACCCAAAATTGATATTCAACTCATTTTTTACGAATAAAGAGTTTGACCGTCAAGAAAAGTGTGAAGAAGCTTCATCAATGTACATATATTTAATTGATCGATGGCAGGAGAAATCGCAATCATTGTCACAAATAGCCTCAGTTGTATTTTGTAACACATCTTATTTGAATATAAAATAATTTTGGTTTATTTCTTAATAGTATTTTCCAATTTCTGGTATTTTTTTTAATTTTATTTTGTACCTTCTTCCCTTGTGTCGTTAAACATGAAGGACAAGCTTTTGTTTCTGCTGCTCACTACTTCAATCTAAATAAAACCTGGTCTGTTATTTCTTTACATTTTACATTTAAAAATATTTTTTCATAGGCCATACTTATGTGGCACTGACTCTCTATTTAAAGAAAGAAATTGGAGGACCCGTTCTGCTCCCATTCTTCAGGTTCCGTAAATAGAATGAATTCATGAGTTACAATAAGGTAGCTGAATTGTCAACGCAATGTTCCTCTGAAGTATGTTGGATGAATTGCATTATGTTTTATTTGATAATATCCGTGCATATATACTAATATTAGTACTATTGGAAAAATACAAAAAACTTCATCTTCAGCAAAGCTTAGGCAGTTATGTTTGGGTTTGCGGTATTAAACAAATATGTCCAGTGTTTCGTCATATACATCTTGCAGCCTAAGAACTTTCGTATTTTGAAATTTATGCTTTAATTACTTAAATTCGCAACAAATTTTGATTGCCTTTAATTTAATTTAGATATTGATGTTTATGGAGAGTCGTCGTTTTCTTATGTCATTGCAACGAATACGAGATGAATAGATGATAAGGAATTTATGTTGTTGAGACCACAATGCAAATTCATATTTCTTGTTGTGCTATGTACATCTTGCATTCAACATTTTCCTGTTTTCAACGAAATTTGCGAGCTGAAGAGCATCTTGCAAATTGGGAGATAATTTGCATTTGAAACAGAAACAATCCATTCATATATATTAGTATCAATACTATTTAGATAAATACGAAAAATTTCTCCATTGATAGATACTAGTATGAATACTATTGAAGTAGATATCAAAACTTTGTGTTGGCCAATACTTAGCCAGTTATCTGGACACCGGGCCCCGGGTTCGCGGTATCTAGCACCTATGTCCCCTGTTTCATCATATACATGTTGCAGGCAAAAAAATTCAGTGATGTGCACTTAATGCTTTTACTAGTGAGAAGCTAGCAGAGGTTCAAAAACATTTCCATTAATAAATGGAAAAAAAAGGTTTTCCCGACTCTCAGATACTTATCTCTTTTCCCATTTTGATTTTCTTGTTCATTATGGATTTCTGGTTTTATACTAAGTCCTCTTTCTATGTATGGTGGTTTGAAATGTCGTCATCTCCATCTATATCCTCGCAAGACAGATTCGACTGACTGTTGTTCCATTCCATACTTAGCCAATTTTATGCCCGGCGTTGCGGGGTCGGCGCTTGCGAGCCTAGCTACTTATTGTTCCACTATATACACCTTGCAGTGAAAACATCTATGATCTATAATTCTACCATGGGTTCCTCGTATACATTAACTTCATTCAAAGTATCTTTTGTTGATATGCATACCTAGCAACTTCGCGTCCTTCCTGACATACATCAACAATGGTCTTACCAGTGATAGGTGGACACAGTGGTACGAACGATACTTCCGCGATTTGCAATTCATGCCTTAACATATCCATCTATATCCTTGCAGGACAGATCTGACCGACCGTTGTTCCTTTTCATACTTATCCAATTTTATGCCCACCACTGCAGGGATGCCGCTTGCGAAACAAGCTGCTTATCGTTTCGCTATATACATCTTGCACTCAAAACATCCGTGATCTACAATTCCACTGTAGGTTCCTTGTATACATTAAGTTTGTTCAAAGTATCTGTTGCTGCTTTCCATCCCCAACAACTTCGTGTCCTTCCTCATATACATCAGCAATGCTTTTACTAGTGGCAAGTGGACATAGTGGTACGAAAGATACTTCTATGATCTGCACTTTATGCGTTAACTGGTGAGAACTCAGCAGGCATTCACAATCCTTTGGATTAATAAGAAAACACTAGTTGTTCTTCTACGAGATACTTGGTTCTTTTTCCCTTCTCTTCTTCCCATGTATTATCTAGAATTCCACTATGAACTTCTCCGTCCTTTTTCCCTTATTTTCTTCTTGCGTATTATGGGAATATAAAATATGGACATGATATTTTATAGAACATGTACAAATCTCTCATTCCATACCTAGCGACCTTTTGGATCGCGGGTTCTCGGGCGGGCGGGCGGGCTCAAAATTGGGCCTCCATTGTTTTGTGCCCTACAAATAGCACCACGAGTTCCACGATATACAAATTGGCAAGCACACCTATGGACTGACTAACTCAACATTGCACTGCTATTGTTCCTTGTCCTCCAAACAATGCACCAAGTTTCGTGATATAGAAATTGATAGATGAAGTGCAGGACTGGTCGGGTAGAGATTGCCATTGTTTACGGATGCTAATCCCTATGAAGTATCTAACAGTATCTAAAAAATTATTTTATTTTTTATTTTTTCCTTGTATAACAGTATCTAAAAAATTATTTTATTTTTTATTTTTTCCTTGTATAACAGTATCTAAAAAATTATTTTGAATACTAAAACATCTCTTAGTAGTGACAACTCAACAGAGAGTTACAAATCAGTTTGTATTGCACTCTCCGCAATATACAAATTGACTACCGGATTCTGACATCGTCCGCTCTTCCATGTTACAAATTATGCATTCCAATGTTCGGAGCGATACAATTAGAAGGTTCGGGCCTCGCCTCCTTTGCAGACACTTTCTTAGCCTGTTTTGGATCCTCTTGTTTCCCGATTCACGAAATATGCAGCTCTAGAATTGGCGGGTTGACATATGTGTATCTCCATCTATATAATCAGACAATGAATCCGACCGACCGCTATTGTTTTTTATGCTTTTGATGTTTTTCCATTATATACATATTCCACTCTAAATTTTTGTGATCTATAATTCCACTGCTAACTACTCCGTTCTTTTTCCCTTTTTTTTCTTCCCGTGTATTATGGGACTATAAAGTATGCACATCATATCTTATAGAGCATGTACTAATTCCCATGATATTTTATAGAGCATGTACAAATTTCGCATTCGATATCTAGCGACATTTTGGATCGTGGGTTATCGGGCGGGCGGGCTCAAACTTGGACTGTAATATACCAACGAAAAAATGAGGATACTTTGAAAGGCGATCAACAACCACCATGATGAAGGATTTATTTCCTGATTTGGGTAAGACGGTAATCAAATCCATAGAGATATTCTTCCAAATAGCAGGTGGAATCAGGAGCGGTTGTAGTGTGCTCGACGATTTGACTATTTCTCCCTTGTTGCGTTGACACATGTCACATTCAACTACAAAATTATGAATGTCCTATTTCATACCATCCCAAAAAAAGGAACGCTTGACCCTGTCATAGGTTTTGGTGAACCCGGAGTGCCCTCCTATGGGTGTAGCATGAAGCTTAGAAAGTACCATGGATTTAATCTTTTATTGTTTACTTAAATACAAACGAAATTTGTATTGAAGTTCCTCATGGAGCCAAGAGTACCCTGGCGAAGCTGGAGCATTGGAATGCAATTGTTGGATCAACTGTGAACTTTTGGGATCTTGTAGCCATTCCTGGTGAACAACTTGGAGCCAATCTGGTACAATGAATGAAAGAGGAAAAAGGGATCCTTCATCTTCATATTTTTGGGAAAGTGCATCCAAAACCACATTGTCTTTGCATTTATTATAAATGATCTCATAATCATATCCAAAGAGTTTAGTCACCCATTTTTGTTGTTATGGGGAGGAAATGTGTTGTTCCAGAAAATACTTGAAGCTTTGATGGTCTGTCTTAATTTGGAACCGTAGCCCCAATAGATAAGGATGTCATAGATCCACGACATGCAGAATAGCCAACATTTCCTTTTCATAGATGGATTTGCCCAGATTTCTTTAAGATAGTTGCTTGCTGCTAAAGTCCAAAGCTCGACCCTCTTGCATAAGGAAAACACCAATTCCTTTTCCTGAGGCATCACATTCCAACACAAAGGTCTTTGTGAAATCGGGAAGGGCGAGGACTGAAGTGGTGCACATGGCCATCTTCAAGGTTTGAAAATATTGAGAAGCGGCTAGAGTCCAAGTGAAAGAGTTCTTTTTTAGGAGAGAAGTGAGAGGTGTGCAATCTTCCCATAATTCTTAACAAACTTGTGATAATACCCTGATAAGCCTAGAAATCCACGCAAGCTCTTAAGAGTCTTTGGGTGAGGCCATTCTTGCATAGATTCAATATTTTTAGGATCCACCCTAACGCCATCTTTTCCAACCAGATGACCCAAGTATTCTACTTTTGAGGTGCCAAAATCACATTTAGACTATTTCAGGAAAAGCTGGTGTTGAGAGAGTAGACGGAGAACTTGATCCACATGAGTAAGATGGTTTTTATAGGTTTTTCTATAGATGAGGATATCATCAAAGAAAACTAAGACAAAATGGTGGAGAAAAGGATGGAAGACTTGATTCATGAGGCTTTGGAAGGTGGAGGGGGAATTACACAAGCCAAAGGGCATGACCAAAAAATCATAGTGGCCCTCATGAGTTATAAAGATAGGCTTGGGAATATCTGCCGCTTTCATACGTATCTGGTGGTATCCCAAACAAATATCCAGTTTAGTGAAGAACTGGGCACCACTCAATTCATCCAGGAGGTCATCAATGACAAAAATGGAGAATTTGTCTTTGATGGCAAGTTTTTTGAGGGCACAGAAGTCATGACACATTCTCCAAGAACCTTCTTTCTTAAGGACCATGACCACAGGAGACGAATAGGGGCCCATACTAGGGTGGATAACGCCTACATTAAGGAGTTCCTGGATCATTTTCTCAATTTCATTTTTTTGGGAAAAGGTGTGACAATATGGACGGATATTGGGAGGAAGGCTTCCTGGTACAAAAGGAATGGAATGATCATGAACACCATGGGAAGGAGGGAGGCCTTGGGGAGTGGAAAAGACCAATTAATGTTTAGAAAGGATGGCTTGGAGGTCTTGCGCTACCGAGGGTGTCTATGTTGCTTGTATGGCATGGACTTGGGTGATAACACCAGAATGACCCTTTTTGAGAAGCTTTTCCATGCGATGGGAACTAATGATCTCAGGTGAAACGGTGGTGATGCCTTGGAACTTATATTCGTGGCCCTCTTGGTCAAATTGCATGGTTAAGTCTTTAAAATCCATGAGAATGGGACCCAAATTCCTTAGCCAGTATGCACCCAACACAATGCCACAACCTACCATGTCGATAGAAAATATATGAGATTTCAGGTGGTAGTCACCAATTTCAAGATGCACATTTTCACAATGCCCTCCACATTTCATGGAACCACCATTGGAAATCATGATTTGGAAATTATTGATGACATGGATGTAGAAATGAGTGTCTTGGGCAATGCGACGATGAATAAAATTATGGGTGTTGCCACTATCAACTAGAATGATGACCTTCTGATGCTTGATGTAATCAATTATCTTGAGGGTTTGGGGAGCGGAGAAGCCGGTGAGAGCATTGAGGGAAATGACTGGTTCTACTTCGGGTGGGTCTGAGGGAGGGGTTATGTCAGTGGATTTAGGTGATTCAGACATAGAGGAGGTTTCTTCATCTTCTTCCGAAATATCCTCAGAGATGGCCATAAAAATATTTTGTTATTTACACTTGCGTCCTGGGAAATATTTGTCATCATAGTTATAACAAAGTCCTTTGAGTTGGCGTTCATCCATTTAAGCCCGAGTCAATTTTTGGATCTTTAGTGGAGCAGAGGGAGTAGTGGGATTTACTGGTTTAGGGTGAGGGATGAAGGAGGGTTTGCGGTTTTGGGAAGATACAACTTGTTGTGATTATTTATCTCTTTTGGTAGCCTCCACCCAACTCTCAGGCCGATCCATGAGGACATGGGCCCGAATTTCATCCTTGAGGCTGCTAATAAAACATTCTCAGAAAAAGGCATCAGACATGTCCTCTATTCTAACAGCCAGGCACTCAAAGGAAGCTATAATGTCTTCCACTATTCCTAATTGTTTCATCTTTGTCAAATGACCCAAATGGTTGGTGTCAGTGTCAAAGCGTTCATAAAGCTCTGCCACAAATTGTGTCCAAGAAATATACACTTGACGAGAATGTTTTCTCCATTGCCACCATTGCCAACGTTCTTGATCTAGATGGAGAACACCATACCGGAGTTTGGCCAAGTCATCTGTAATGTTGTATAAAGAGAAGTAATGCTCCATTTGGGTTACCCAACCAATGGGGTCTGAGCCATCAAATTTGGTCACATCCACCCATGGAAGGTGTAGGTCACGTTGAAATTGATGGTTCTGCAAGGTATGGGAATGAGAGGAATGGTCACCTTCATTATGTGGGGGTGAGGAAGAGGGAGGGTTATCTGTAGGGATATGTAGTTTGTTGCAGAGTGTCTAAAAGACTGATTGAAGCTGGGTGGTGAGGTCTTGTTTGATTTCCCCCATTGAGGACTCAATGGTTGTATTGATGGTGGCAACATTGGCACTGAGTTGTTTCACTTCTTATTGGGTCTCAATGAGACTAGATTGCAAGGTTTTGAAGCGAGCTTCCAAGTCTTGGCTATGAGTATGGGCCATGAGGATGGGGGAACTGAAAAGGGGAGGGCGGGGTAAAAACGTTTTGCCGAAAAAATGATATGGATGAATGTGATAAGGGCGAAGAGATGAATCCAATGGAATAGGTCTGAAATAATGGTGATTTTTTGTTTTTTACAGAGTTATACTCCGGTCTAAAGAATACTGCAGAGAGGAAATGCCCAAATTCTTAACCAGAAAAGAAATGTGTATTTACTTGGCAACCTAAACACAGTTGCGTGGCAATATATCTTGTATGTTTTAATTTTTTTATGTTTCTGTCCCCAAGGGTTAGGTATTCAAGGGTTCTACAAAAAAGGGTTTCCCTTGTGTTATAGCTCTCTGATATACGTGTGGGGTCCAACAGTAGTACTCGACCCAATAGCTCAGGGCACTAACT
>SNQJ01S0137260.1:0-13046 GCA_010110895.2 Picea sitchensis | reverse complement strand
CATCCGCCTTATTCTATTTTATTGAAAGGCCTTATTAATATTGACCTTTATTACATCTGAATATATTGTTCTACCTATGTGCGGGTTAGGACCCTAACATGGACCTCCATTGTTTTGTGGCCTACAAATAGAACCCACAGTTCCTTGATATACAAATTGACAAGGGAACCTGCGGAGTGGCTGACTCAAAATTGCACTTCCATTGTTTCGTGTCCTCTAAACAATGCTCGCAGTTCCGCGATATAAAAATTAACACACAGAATGCAGGACTGGCAGGGTGGAGATTGCCATTGTTTATGGATTCTAGTCCCTATGAACTATCTAACAGTATCTAAAAAATTATTTTGAATACTGAATTAGCTCTTAGTACTGACAATTGGACACAGAGGTACGAAACAATTGGGATTGCACTCTCTGCAATATACAAATTGACTACCGGATTCTGAAATCGCCCGCTCTTCCATGTTATATATTATGCATTCAAATGTTCGGAAGGATACAATTAGAAGGTCTGGACCTTCCCTCCTTTGTAGACACCTTCTCAACCTATTTTGGATTCTCCTGTTACCGGGTTCATGAAATCTACAATTCCAGCATGGTCACTCTACCACTCCTCACAAATGTTTCAAAGTATCTCTCGTTGCCTTCCATCCCCACTAACTTCCTGTGCTTCCAAATGTCCTACCATATCTTCTTCGTTTTTACGCGTATAGCACTCAAAAATTTCTGAGACATACAATCTGACCCTCGTGCCCTCACCCTCAACGCTTGTACGTTGCAACCTTGTTTTGTAGCTGTCTTTTTTCCCTTGCTCGCGACCTCCATACTTTCTTACTACGTGATTAGAAACCTTTCATGAAAACAATTGATCATGCAGTAACCCTCAACATTTTCATTAATGGCCAAAAAACTTGAGGATATATCCCATTATTACACATTAAACCAAGATGTGTGGAGAGTTATTTTTTCCCTTCTGATTGTTCATGTCCAACACGCGTCCTTGTGTTGGGCTGCTCAAGAAATCTACAATGCTTAATCTCTCATTGCAATATCCAACATGTTGGCATTTCTATGTATGAAATTAGTATTGTTTAATTTTAACAACGCATCATGCAACAACCATCCAAATTGTCATTAATCAATGAAAGTCTCGAGGACATCTCCCATTCACAGGCTTTCGACCAAATTTTGCGCAAGGTTATATTATGCCTTCCAACTTTTCATTTCATTCATCGGATGGAAAAAATAAACGTTCTTGTAGACTTATGGAACCAGGTCGACAATAGTTTTGTGGAGATACAATAAATATGTTCGCATAATAGGACCAGAGCTTTCAGTGATCCAGGGCATACTTTTACTATTCATCCCATTCCGCCCAAAACGAAGTGATTTGGACCTCTGGATTCGCTCGTGCAAGCTACGTTCCTAAGGTTTTTGACTCTAAGGAGGTGGTCTCTTGGTGCGCCGAAAAATATATTCCAGGCCAAAGAATTATTCCATTGCACAACCATTCTCTTGTTTGTTTGTCGCCTCGGCTCTTCTGCAATATGTTAAGACTGTCGAACCCAACATTGACGTTCAGAGGACAAGACTGCAAAAAGTTTCTAGAAAAACATCATAACAGGTTGGACATATTAGCGGACTTCCTCGAAGACCTAACAACAATTCCTGAAGATATCACAAGGCTACAGGTAAGTTCCTTTAGAAATCTATTCCGGGAAATTGCTTAGTTGGTTACAAGAATAACGAGACAAACATTCACAACAAGCATTTCCCATATAATTATTTATATTTTGTATTTCACAGTCAAGGAAAAATACAATTTTGATTGGGGGAAGCTAATTTCGATTGATCTATGCTCTCAGTTGTCATGATTCAAAGAATCGACTCAATTTTATATGCCATCCTACTTGATTTTCGCAATTGTGTATTTTTGTCCATTTCCAAAAATTTCTCTTTCCAATAAAATAAACTATGGATTAGACCCAGTAACATTCTGGCACGACGCACTGTGGAGACACAAGGCCTCCCATTGTTTTTATGAAGTTTTTAATGGCTTTGTCTCAGTTTTCAAATATTTACTGTTAGGCAAGGATGTTATGTGCATGTCTAGCCAGGCAACCAAGTTTTTGAACAGGAAGGGCACACTTGAGCAAGAGAAAAATCACAGTAACCTCATGGTCTTTGCATCTAAGGAAAATCTCTCCTTCCTTCCATGGCACATCACAAACAATATGTTTGTTGCAGAAATAACAAGGCAATACAACCACTGGTTACATTTTTTCCATGACAAGAAAAAAAAAACAGTTCATTCATTTGCCCTGGAAAGTCGGAGACTTCATGTGGAGAAACATCAACAAGATTGACAAGTTTTTTTCCCATTTCAAGAAATTGAACATAACGTACGCTGGAATGCTAAATGGTTTGACTCTAATGGCATTTTTCGAGAACATTTACGGGGTGTTGGATTTAACATGGGGTGTTGGATTTAACACCTCTTTTATCCATACACACCTGACCCAAGATAGGAATAGTTTCGACAACAATCTTGCTTATGTTGATTGCAACGCAGGGAGATTGAAAAGAGCCACTGAATTGTACAGACAACATGGAAAAGTATTCAGTGAGAAGAGTACCCAGTCCCCGTCCAGCACTCCCAAGAGCACGACATCACAGAGAATCTCTTCGATGGTCCACCCCAGTAAGAAAGAAACCCATAAATCTTCAAACGGAGGAGGAGATAAGAACCCTCCTCACATAAATATTGATAGTTCTCACAAAATTCTACTGGCGAAGAAGAGAAAAAATAATGCAGGGCAGGCAGAGGAACCCCAAATTCAAAGTGGAAAACTACAACTTGAAATTGAAGCTGAGCATATGTAGAAAATTGGGTCATCCGCAGTGGAAATATCGAACACTGACTTTTTTGACATAGATGAATCCTTCATAATACAGAGCGCTATTTTTGACAGCCAATCTAAAAGTCTAGTCATTGAAAAGAGAGATGTAACAAACAGAAAAGGCAAATCTCGCGCAGAGATTAACTTTAGCGAAATGTCACTGTCCCAAATATGCCAATTTCACCAGGGAACCAGTGACATTCTTCGTGATCCCATTTGAGGAATTAAGACAGAAAATGCCAATATGAAACAACACCCCAACGAATTTGAGCACCCTTTCCTTGCAACTCCATAATTTTCCTGTCCTTTGGAAAAAATGGTGCCTGCTACCACTGCAGCGAAGATGAAAGTGTCCTCTACCCTCCTTGCATGCTCTAGATCCCTTGTTGAGAATAACATCAACAAAATAATACAGGTAGTTACTGAAGCCTGGGAAACATAGCAAAATTTAGTTTCCTTCGGAAAGAAGGCCAATGGTTTGCTTGAACAATTGGAGACAAATTTAAAAAATGAACAGATTTTATGTGATTAGGTATAGGCCCCTTTTGCCAAATATGTCGACAACACATCGGAACTGAAAATAAGACAGGAGAAACTCCCCTTGCCAAAGCGCACCAAAAAAGTAAAAGCATGCTGGAAAAATAAAGTTGACAACCTGCATCTCATTTTCAAGTCATGTAAACAAGTCATATCAGAAAAGGAAGATTTACTCACAAGCCTGCTCCAGCTGATCTTAGCCAGAACTAACAATGAGGTTCAATATCCTAACTTAATTCTCAAATCCTTGTTAGTCACCAAAGAAGCATTCAAGGAACAATTTGATATTTTAAAGGGGTTGTCTTTCGAAAAGTTTTACAACATACTTGAACATCGTCTAGATGAGCACGAGTGTTGGGTACTAGACTATGGCTCACACAATGAATAAATTGAACAGACTCTGCATAGTATTTCAATGGATCTAAGGAAATTAGGAAACAACCTTTACAACATAGAAATTCGGGATGAAACCGACACAGCCCCTATGAAAATATACATCGAAGAATCGTTCCAAGAGAGAATGGAAAGCCTCGTCTAGGAAGAGAAAGAACCGATCAGTAAGACTACAATGCCTATCGACGATAGCAACAAAAATCCATCGGCTTCATAGTAAGTTTATAATACCATCTTGTTTTGTTTATCAATCTAGTTTAAGTCTATGTTGTCATCTTCTCTTCTTTATCAATCCACTTATGTCCTCTTTCAATAGAAAACTGTAAACAAACACTCTTAACATCCAATTTCTTCTTTTCAGGTCTTCCTCTCTACCATCGTGCACTTCTTTCAACATTCCTAATTCTTGTACTCATTTATTTTTATGGTCCATGGGAGCCCCAATCCCAGTCTATATGACAAACAAATTTAAATTTCCAGAAACATGTAACAGACATTATTAATTTTTCATAAATTCCAAAGAAAATTGATTCGACAATGCCCTTATTGTATACTAAATTTTGGGTTTCCAAGAACCTTTCTTGTTTGTTCCAAATAAAACTAATTCAGATATGCTACATTTCTTGTCTCCTATTGTATGCTAATTTTTTGTTCTTCAACGACGTTGATGTTTTAAATGTTGATGTAATTTCCAAAGATATGTAACAGACATTATTTATTTTATAATAAGTTTGTATTTTATAGTTCGCAACGCCACTTATCAATTTTTATATCGCGAAACTCTCGATGTTGTTTGTAGGGCACGAAACAACAGAGACTTATTTTTGAAACCACCAGCCCGAGAACGCGCGATCCAAAAACTGGTGAAGTATGGAATGATCCCTCCATGCATTCTCTTTACAATGTGTACAAAGAAAACTAATTCCGCAATGCTATATCTTTTTTGTCCAAGAAAAGCCATAGTTTTAAAGAAAACTAATTCGGGAAAACGTTATTACTATTCTATTGTATAACAGACATTATTTTTTTGTAAATTCCTATAGTCTGCAACTCCGCCTGTCATTTTGTATATCATGGAACTGTCGGTGCTATTTGTAGGCCACAGAACATTAGAGACTCAATTTTGAACCCGCCAATTTCCATAAACATGTAACAGACATTATTATTTTTTGATAAATTACAAAGAAAATTGATTCGACAATGCCCGTGATCCAAAAAGTGGCGAAGTATGGAATGACCTCTCCCTGCATGCTCTATAAAATGTGTGCAAAGAAAACTAATTCGACAATGCTATATCTTTTTGCCCAAGAAAAGATTTAGTTTTAAAGAAAACTAAACTACGGCTGTGATTTTGTATATCATGTAATTGTCGATGCTATTTGTAGGCCACGGAACATCAGAGGCCCAATTTTGAACCCGCCAGCCCGAGAACCCATGATCCAAAACCTGGCTAAGTATGTAATGAGGGCTCCCTGCATCCTCTATAAAATATCTTTCCCATACTTTATAAAAGTAGAAATTTCGTATGTATAAAACTAAATATCTACTTTATACAAGTACATATTCCGTATGTATCAAATTTTTATTTGTGATGAATTTCTATAGTCCACAACTGCACTCTATTTCTGTATCATAGAGAACATCAGAGGCCCTATTTATGTATCACGAAACTGTTGGTGCTTTTTGTATATCGCCAGTCCCAATACCCCCGATCCATTACAAAAGTACATATTTCCTATGCATAAAGGTATTTCAATGTATTTCAACTTTCTAACCACGTGTCTGTACTAGGTCACATTTACTCCCATCCCAACCTGGCAGGGACTCCGCTGCGATGCAACCTTGTTATTAAAGTTTTTTATATGACTAAGTTAGTATAGAAATGTCCCTCTTTCATTCATATGATACTTCATCATTCATAAGAAGTCTATTATCGAACCTAATCAAAGCTAATAGAATGACGAAAAATGTGTTTGATTCTAAAAGAGTCAACAAACTAGTTTTATCCGACGACACCTCGACATTTGTATTCCCTAGAACGTCTATAATGAAATAATACTTTCATAATTCTATTAAGAAGGCTATTATATAAGCCAAAAGAATAATAGAAAAAGCGTTTGCTTCTGACAGAGTTACCTAAGTGTTTTATACAACATCCACCTTTTCGTGCCGATCACTTGATTTGCTCACAAAGAGGTCCGAATGAAAATAGAATCCAGAACAAATGTCAGTGAGATTACTAGTTCATGGGGGGTTTGAAGGGATTGAATCAGTCATCTTACTGGTTCTTGTTCTTTTCCAGCTTTAATAATTCAATCTTGTTGGTTGTGTTTCCACCAAAAGGGGGAACGCTAGGGTCTTCAATTATTAAGAAGTCGCAGCAGGTGGAGCAAGGTCTCTCTTCCCTGAAGATTTTAAAGGTTTACCTTCTCCAGCATAACCATCAATCAGATGAAGATAATTCTTTAAACTGTGGGCGTAAGAAGGATCAAAATTATGGAGCTCTTTCAGAATGGAAGAGTCATTATTATTCAAAACTAATTTCACACCCACGTGAAAATATTTTCAAGGAAGCCAATCCAACATTTTTCTCAACCATATACAAGAATTCTCATTGAAAAGAAGTCCAGAAACTTTGGGAACAATATTGATCTTGTTCACCAACCGTAAGACCTTCACTCCGAGCTCCTTCATTCGTAGGACAAATTCTCTATTCCCCATGCGTGAGCTTGCGAATGTAAATACAATCACAGGTATAGGTTGTTCCGGTAAATTTGCATTAAGTTTTTTTTTAACATCATATGAACTTAAGGTTGCGAGAAGCTCCTCAGATATGCCCAGTTAAAGTTATGTTGACGCTTTCTTCCTTGTATTCATCCACTATTCTTAGAATTTATGAAATCACAATATCTCTTGCAGATTTTGACTTATCTCCTTCAGAGATATAGCAGCTTAAAAATCCCTCTTCCACTTGGATGCCATTGTCGTTAAAAGGAGAAGTAGTCGATAATCCAGCTTGGACACCCTTATGCTTCAAATGCGTAATTGATAATCAGGAAGGAACTAAAATGTCTCTAGAATCCTCTATCTATTCTTGAGTCGTTTGGGTTCCTTTGCACACTACTACAATATCCCGCCGCCCTAGTCTTCATATATCTTCAGCATCTGTACACAATGGAATAAGGCCAATACACACAGATCGCTCTCTTTTCCTCCCTAATATATTAGTGTCTGTGTACAAATACTTGGTTACTTTATAGCCATTAGAGTACTGGGAATCACCCGCCATTTCACAACTTTCAAACAATTTATCAAGTCTATACTTACACCCACCATGATCATTCATGGAAAGTTCACTATCAAATGTTGTTAGGCAGCCGAAGAAAATCAAAGCATAAAACGAGAGCATAAACTAAGCAATATTAAACACACATTAAACCAAGCACATCAATCACACACTTGACACAGTGATTTATGTGAAAACCCAAATCGGGAAAAAACCACAGGCAATGATTATCAGTCTTTTTTCATTCAAAGGAGAACTACAATAGCCTTCATAGGCATACAATCATCCTCTTCTCACACACTCGCTGCTACTCTCTTGCGTTGTATTCTACCTCTATGGGTATTCTCATATATAACATCTATCACTCAGTTACACAGACTGATCATGAATCAATCACATAGTTACACGAACAGTTCATAAGTAGATTGCAAGCATGCGCATGTGCGTCTGCATCTGCATGTGACCGCATGAGAAAATTCGTTGGCATGTTTTCCAACAATCTCCACCTTGACAACAATTTACTTGATAGATCATGCCCTTAATTAATTCATCTCCTTTTCTGCAAACCAAGAGAAGTGAGACACCACCGTAGCTTCTCTAACAAAACTGGTTTCGTAAACATGTCCTCAAAATTCACTTTTGTATGGACCTTTTCTAGAGCCACTCCACCTTCATCAACAATGTGTCTTACAAAATGGTACTCGACATAAATATTCTTCGTCTTACTATGATAAGTTGGATTTCTAGCCAAATGAATAGCACTTTGACTATCGCAAAATACTTTCACTTTGTCCTAAATCCTTCCAAACTCACCCAATAAATCCTGTAACCAAATTTCCTCCTTTCATGCATGTGAATCAGCCATATACTCTGCCTTAGTAGTGGATAAAGTGACTACATTTTGAAGATTTGACATCCAACTAATAGGTCCTCCTATAAGAGTAAAGACATATCCTGAAGTGGATCTCCTTTTGTCCCAGTCACCTGCAAAATATGAATCTACATAACTGCAAACTGAATCTCTGGAAAAATCATAGGTGGTTGTAATATACCAGATATAAAAAGTATGCAAAACAGAAATAAAATGCTAGTAATGGCAGAAAAACAACAATATAACCAGAACAATCACCACAATGGAACTGAAATGATATAAGAATAACAACAGAAATAACACTTTGATACTGAAAGCAATTTTCACGGTCCTCTTCAAGGGGGCAACCTCCATTTGAGCAGAGCTCTATTACAATAATATCCAAGCTAGGGTTCTCATACCCTTGACTCCTATTTATACTAAATATGTCTATCAGAAGAAGCATCTAGAGGAAGATCCTTCTAGAAGTGGAATCTTCTATTAGGTATTCTTACATCCGCCTTATTCTATTTTATTAAAATGCCTTATTAATATTGACCTTTATTACATCTGAATATATTATTCTACCTATGTGTGGGTTAGGACCCTAACATGCCCGCCCCCTTAAAAACAACCTTCTCCTCAAGGCTTTAGATGTGGAAATTGTTGTAGAATGGTAGCTAGTTCCCAAGTGGCATCTGCTGGAGTTGTATCTTTCCACTGGATTAGCACTTCCTTGATGGTTCTCTAACACAGGCGACTCTCACGATGGTCAAAAACTGGTTGTGGTTGTAGCCAAATGGATTATTCTTTAGCTAACTCGGGAAGGTTGGTTTGAATTTATCACTTATCTCCAATCACCTTCTTTGAGCATGAAACATGAAAAACAGGATGTAGCTTCGAATGAATGGGAAAAGCTAACTGATAGGCTACTTGTCCCACATGCTTGAGAATGGTATAAGGACCATAAAATTTGGGTGCTAGCTTCTGACAATGCTCGGCCTTGAGGGAATTTTCCTTGTAAGGTTGTAGTCGAAGAAACTCCTGATCCCCTTCTGCAAATTAACGTTCAGAAAGACCTTGATCTGCTTGTTGCTTCATGTGATTCTGTGCCATGACCAAATTCTCTTTGAGGGTACGGAGAATAGCCTCTCGATCTGTAAGTGTTTGGTCCATCGCCTGGACCTTCGAGGCACTAGGTAAGTATGAGAGAACTGAAGATGGCTTATGTCCATATACCACCTCAAAAGGAGTCATGCATGTAGTTGTATGGTATGAAGTGTTGTACCACCATTCAGCTAGGGCTAACAATTGAGCCCACTAGTTTTTTCTTTTCTGAGACAAAACACCTCAAATATGTTTCCAAACACTTGTTGACAACTTATGTTTGACCATCAGTCTGGGGATGATAAGTTGTGCTAAGATGCAATTGGGTGCCTTGTAGCTTGAACAGTTCTTGCCAAAAATTGCTTGTGAAAGTGGGGTTGCTATCAGAAACAATAGAGTGCGCATGCCATGAAACTTGAAGACCTGATCCATGAAAATTTGAGCCACCATGGATGTTGTAAACTGGTTTTGAAGAGCGCAAAAATGAGCATACTTGGAAAGACGATCAACAACCACCATGATGACTGATTTATTTCCCAATTTGGGTAAGCTAGTAATAAAATCCATAGAGATATCCTTCCAAATAGCAGGTGGAATTGGAAGCGGTTGCAATGTGCCCGGAGATTTGATTGTTTCACCCTTGTTGCATTGACACACATCACATTCAGCGACAAAATTATGAATGTCCTATTTCATACCATCCCAGAAAAAGAACGTTTGACCCTGTCATAGGTTTTGGTGAACCCGAAGTGCCCCGTTGTGGGTGTAGCATGAAGCTCAAAAAGTACCATGGATTTAAGCTTTGATTGTTTACTTAAATACAAACGGCCTTTGTATTGAAGCTCATCATGGAGCCAAGAGTACCCTGAGGAAGCTGGAGCATTGGACTGCAATTGTTGGATCAGGTACAAACTTTTGGGATCTTGTAGCCATTCCTAGCGAACGGCTTGGAGCCAATCTGGTACAATGAAGGAAAGAGAAAAAAGGGATCCTTCATCTTCATATTTTCAGGAAAGTGCAGCCGCCACCACATTGTCTTTTCCTTTCTTGTAAATGATCTCATAATCATATCCAAAGAGCTTAGTCACCCATTTTTGTTTCTCCGGGGAGGAAATGCATTGTTCCAAAAAATACTTGAGGCTTTGATGGTCTATCTTAATTTGGAAACGTTTCCCCAATAGATAAGGGCGCCACACATCAACGACATGCAAAATATCCAACATTTCCTTTTCATAGATTGATTTTCCCAGATTTCTTTTAGATAGTTGTCTGCTGGTAAAGGCCAAAGGTCGACCCTCTTGCATAAGGACAACACCAATTCCTTTCCGTGAGGCATCACATTCCAACACAAAGGTCTTTGTGAAATATGGAAGGGCGAGGATTGGAGTGGTGCAGATGGGAATCTTCAATGTTTGAAAATCTTAAACTGCGGCTGGAGTCCAAGTGAAAGAGTTCTTTTTTAGGAGAGCAGTGAGAGGTGTTGCAATCTTTCCATAATTCTTGACAAACTTGCGATAATACCCTGTTAAGCCTAGAAATCCATGCAATATTTTGAGAGTCTTTGGGTGAGGCCATTCTTACATAGCTTCAATATTTTTAGGATCCACCCTGATGCCATCCTTGCCAACCAAATGAACCAAGTATTCTACTTCTGAGGCGCCAAAAGCACATTTAGACTGTTTCAGGAAAAGTTGGTACTGAGAGAGTAGATGGAGAACTCAATCCACATGAGAAAGATGGTATGTCTAGGTTTTTCTATAGATGAGGATATCATCAAAGAAAACTAAGTCAAAATGACGGATAAAAGGATGGAATACATGATTCATGAGGCTTTGGAAGGTGGAGGGGGCATTACATAAGACAAAGGGCATGACCAAAAACTCATAGTGGCCCTCATGAGTTACAAAGGAAGTCTTGGGAATGTCTGCCTCCTTCATACGTATCTGGTGGTAGCCCGAATGAATATCAAGTTTAGTAAAGAATTGGGTGCCACTCAATTCATCCAGGAGGTCATCAATGACAAGAATTGGAAATTTGTCTTTAATGGTAAGTTTGTTGAGGGCACGAAAGTTAGGAGACATTCTCCAAGAACATTCTTTCTTTGGGACCATGACCACAAGAGAAGAGTAGGGGCTCGTACTAGGGTGGATAACTTCTACATTAAGGAGTTCCTGGACCATTTTCTCAATTTCATTTTTTTGGGAAAAGAGGTGACGATACAGACGGATATTGGCAGGAAGGCTTCTGGGTACAAGGGGAATGGAATGATCGTGAACACCACGGGAAGGAGGGATTACTTGGGGAGTGGAAAAGACCACTTGATGTTTAGAAAGGATGGCTTGGAGGTCTTGTGGAACTAAGGGTGTCTATGTTGCTTGTATGGCATGGAGTTGGCCAATAAAACCAGAATAACCTTTTTGGAGCATCTTTTCCATGCGATGGGAACTAATGATATCATGTGAACCAACTGTGATGCCTTGGAATTTATATTGGTGACCCTCCTGGTCAAATTACATGTTTAATTCCTTAAAATCCATGAGAATGGGACCCAAATTACTTAGCCAGTCTTCCCCCAACATGATGTCACAACCGCCCATGATCAGGGGATCAAATTTTGCTCAAAATTTCAAAGTGTTCAGAATGACTTAAAAATGGAGGAGAGGATAGGTCTCGTCATTGAGAACCCAACGCAACTCATTTCATCTCAAACGGACGTCGGGAGCGAGAGATATTGCAATCTGTTTGGCAGGGCAAACAGGCAAAAAAGGGATGTTGACTGTACAGTCTGTACAGGCTGACGTGGCAGGGTTGTACGATCATACGATGATGTGTCATGTGGTGATGTGGCAGTTACTGATTGGAAGGTGTGGTCGAATGATTGTTTGACACGTGTCCTTTGGTGGCTAATGGTATGTTGACACATGGCCCAATCCATGGGCGCCACGTGTCACTTGTTATATGGTTAAAACTTTGTCATTGGCAGGAGTCGACCCCGTGAACTTCGAGTAGGGGAATGACTTAGAAAGTAGCTGCCAACCAGTGCGCCATTGTGCATTGATTGCTATGTAAGTTGCGTATATTATATTTAACATTGCATATGGGTAACGTTTGGGCCGCGACCGGGCCGGGGCTTAGCCCCAGCCCTTGGTCATGCGCCACATACCATATAACTGACGCTTGTATATATAGAATGCGCGTGGGTTTTTAAAATGTGGTTTGAACGGTTAAAGTTTTAGCCCATGTCTATATGCCTACATTACATATGACCATAACTAAGTGCGCAGGGAGTTGGAACGGTTCAACCGTTTAGCCTTTTTGCCAACGCGCGCGGTCATATGACCCCCATGTGCAGAGGTGCTAGGTGGTTAGGGGCTGGCGTGCCTATAACCGTCCTACAGTTTGCACCATTGGTGCAGTTGTGCCCGATGCTGGGTTTTTACGCTATATATTGCATGTGTGCTAGGTTCATGACACAGGGGTGCATTTTGTAGATGCAGAGACAACAAGCTTGAAGGGGGGACTTCCAGGAGGCCTAACTTCTTCGTTTTTCGACCAATTGAGGTGCCAAAAAAGCCCAGCTAGGGGTTTTTTGACGCTCTGAAGACATTGAAGCAGTCGGTTGGTCAGTTTGAGCATTGTAAGGAATTCTTTTGAGCACTTTGAGAAATTAATAATAATGATCCATTGGAAGCTAGACCAGGAGATGTAGCCCAAGAGAGGGGTGAACTCCTTTATCAATTGTTGTGTTTATGTGCTTATGTTAATTGATTATGTTGCTTTCTATGTGTATTTTTCATGAGTAATCCTTTAATTTATGTGTTGCAAAGTTGATCCATTTGCTTTTAACACATAACATTTACTTGCAATAATTTCAAGATTTTCAGGTCTTCTTCATTTTTAGATCAAGTTGGTATGAGAGCACTGGTTTTTGAAGACTTGATTGTTTGAAAGTGTTTTGTTTATGATTCTCACA
>SNQJ01S0137259.1:0-25437 GCA_010110895.2 Picea sitchensis | reverse complement strand
TTCAGTTGTTAGAAAACGCATATTATGTGTGTAAATTAAAGAAGGCCTTGTATGGTCTAAAACAGGCTCCTAGAGCATGATACTCTAGACTGGATAAGTATTTGCAACAGGAAGGGTTCAGAAAAGGAAGTGCAAACAACAACCTCTACATCAAGGTAAGTGAAGGTAATATTTTATTAATTGAAGTTTATGTTGATGATATTATTTTGGTAGTGATGATGACAAGTTAAGCCATAAATTTTCAAAAGATATGTAGAATGAATTTGAAATGCCATTACTGGGAGAACTATCCTTCTTTCTGGGACTTCAGATACGCCAAAGCAACCAAGGAATTTTTATTTATCAAACCAAGTATATCAGAGAAATGCTAAAAGGGTTCGGTATGGAATATTGCAAACCAATTATCACTCCCATGCAAACCAATTGCAAGTTGAGCAAATATGATGATTCGAAGTCTACATATTAGAGGAAATACAGGTCAATGATTGGTAGCCTACTATATGTGACAACATCCAGACCAGATGTAATGCAGGAAGTTGGATATGTGGCACAATTTCAGGTAGCACCAAAGGAATCACATGTATTAGCAATGAAGAGGATTTTCAGATATCTCAAAGGAAGAAAAGAGTTTGGATTATGGTATCCAAAAGGAAAGGATCTATCACTTATTGCCTACACAGATGCATATTGAGCAGGTTGTATTGATGACTGACGAAGAAACAGTGGAGAAGCAGTCTACTTGGGTGAGTGTTTAGTATCATGGCTAAGAAAGAAACAATCATTAATATTCTTATCTACAGGCGAGGCATAGTACATTGCAACATCATCATGTTGTACACAGGTTCTTTGGATGAAACAAACTATGATAGATATATAGGTTGAGTATGATGAGCCCATTCCAATCTATTGTGATAATACAAGCGCCATCAGTATCTCAAAGAATCCGGTGATGCACTCCAAGATGAAGCACAATCCAATCAAGTATCGCTTTTTATGGGAATAGATTGCAAAAAAGAAAATCAGAGTTGAGTATGTGGGCACAAAACAACAAGTGGCAGACATCTTTACAAAACCACTTCTACGAGAAGCCTTTGAGTATATTCACTGGAGAATCAAAGTTATTTCTACTCCAAAATGAATGATTTTGAATGCTTATCTTATATGTCTTAGATGTACACGAGGAAACACCATAAGAAGATAGTTCAATCAGGGGGAGAAACCCCGGATGGAAAGATACCTTTTCCATTGATGAAAAAGGGGGAGAGATTTATCAAATGCAGAGGATAGAGGCATGGTTCCAGGGGGAGAAGATTTATCAGATGCAGAGGACAGAGGCATGGTTCCAGTGGGAGCATGAGTGATATGATTTCAATATTACATCAGAGTGTTTCCGTCAATTCCAAAGGGGGAGATTGTTGATTAAGGTTGGTTGTCATTGATGTCAACCCTTGAAGAAATCCCCATAGCACAAAGGTTGGGTAATGCACCCAATATTGTTTGATATAAATATGAATCGTTATTGTATTGTCATGGTTGATAATAAGTAGAAATGAATGAACTCCAAAGTGGTCCCCTTATGGTGAAAGTCCTCATGGGAAGACGCTTTGTGGATTGAGTTATCCTATAAGTATGGTTAGAGAACCCATGATTATTTGTGGAATAATGATATGAATGTTAGTGAATTTGTCATTGAAACTATCATAGATGTATATTTATTTTCGTGCCATTTCCGGTGGTATGTGGAGCATCACATAACTCCTCACGGTTAGGGAGTTATGGCCATGAGAAGTTGGAAAACCGAGGTTTGGGTAATGGACCCAAGTTTGTTTGATGGATAATGGTATGAGTTTTGATATATTTGTAGGTAATACCATTCTATATGGATGGTACATTTCATTCCATTTATGTTGGTTTGTGGAACGTCACATAACTCCTCATGGTTTGAGAGTTATGGCCTTACAAAGTTGGAGGACCCTCTTATGTCATCTAAAAGCCCCAAAAGGTCAAAGTAGTCAAAGTGGTTTAAGATATTTTAGAAGGTAAATAATAGAGTGAATTGATGAGTGTACTCTAATTCAAAGTGAATAGAAAATAAATTATTTAAATAATAAATTTAATGGATAAATTAGAAGTGGGTTAACCCTAAAATAAGGAAAGTGGGCAAAGTAACCTAGAAGATGTTTTTAAGGAAGCTACTTGGAGAGTATAAATAAGAGGCAAGGCTCTCTCATTTAAGACACACTTGAGAATATTGAATACCTATAGGTGTATAAGGTAACCAAAGGATATCTAAGCCGAATTTATGAGGGGAGGTGAAGAAAAGAAGGATGGAATTCAAGGAAGGATAAATTCTTTTGATGATGCTTTCTAAGGTATGTTATTTCCAGGTCATCTCACCATTTTCACAATAACATTTTTTATAGAATGATTTAGACCATGAAATTTCTATGAAATTGAGGAAACATATCCAAGTATATGTGGTAAAAAATTCAGCTTGTGGGTCGTTGTATTTGTGGAGTTATACTTTGTGGAAAATAGGGTTTGTGGCTAGTCCTGAAACTAGTAAAAAACAAGTGTTTCGGGTAAAAATGTCATAACTTATTCATAACATATCCAAATTTAGTAAGACCAATTTTTTTTGTTATAGTACAGTTGGTAGTATGTTGTGCAATGATTTCAGATTAATTTAACAAAAATTTCGTGTGGGGAATGCTCTACAAGGTCACTCTCTAGAATAAGCCAAAATTCAACAAGGTATGCCATTTTTGCTATAACTACTTTTCTGAGAGGTTCCAAGTAGTGACACCTGGAGGAATTGCATAAAAACACTGAAGAACATTGTGTATCAGTTTCATATCTTTATTCATTACAAGTACATAGTTATGATTATTTCAAGTTAGGGTTGTTGACTAATCCGAAACTAGTTATGTGAGACTAAATAAAAGTTTGATGTAAATGCTAGTCTCTTCTTTTCATTTGCCCTGCACTAACAAGTGTTGCATTTACCCTCATGCTGTGAGCTCTAACAATATATTCCACTCCCCCTTTGGTAAGGTGGTATTTGTTCTCATGACGAAAGAAGACTATTTTTCTATTATAAAGATAAGGACTTCCCAACACTATGTCACATATATCAAGTGGTAAAACATCCAAATATACTGCATCAATCAACTTCGAAGCAATTGTTAGCACTCTGTAAATTTCCAAGAGTTTGACAAAGAAGGAATCCACAAAGGTAACTTTATCCAACCGCTTTTAAAGCTCGGATCTAGCCCTTCCAGCTTCAGAGAGGGATCTCTCTATATGATTTATCTTTGTTTTTAATTTAGATATTAGGCTAGGTAAAGGAACAAGTATGTTTTTTTGAAAAGGGTTTATAAATTGGTTGAGATAGTCTACACATCCATTCGGGGCTATAGGTCTATATTTAATTAAATATGAGAAACAACGAGAAACGCCAAAGAAGACTTTCCGCAGTGAGATAATGTACTCACCCGGATCTTTTAGTAATTTAAAGGATGGGCAGAAGAAAAGATAAGAAAAAAAACCGACTAAGAAGCAGTAAAGAATTTCTTAATCGAAGATATCCCGGAAGATAAACATTAAAATCTTTGGAGAATCGAAAAGCAGGGTATCAAAGATAAATCCTGCAACTTCGTTACTTCTTGTCTTTAGAGTGATAATATAAAGATTAGTTTTAGAAAACAAAATGATTACAGAGAAAGTAAAACATTCAACTTAGAAAATTAATATCACCAGTGAACACACGCAAGAATCATGTAAAAGTGCCTCCTCTTTATTAATGGAGATCCCTTAAAAATATTACAGTTTGATAGTGTTAGGGTGTGTGAATCAACAACCCTCAATACTTCAAAGTGAAGTATTTATAATCTCAAAATACAGCATTCACCATCATAGCCGGTGAGACGTGCTCATTCAATACCCAGATCTAACTACTTTAACTAATCAAAAATGTTTGATATTTCGATTTTATTGCATCTTGAATTTAGGGTAGGCAGCGTGAGGTGCCTTCCCTTACTCTTCTCAATGGACGGGTGTATTCGGATGGCTGACTCATCACATGTCTAATAGATCACAAAAGTTCTTCCCATCACGAGATGACTTAGCCTTTGTGACTTTAAAGTAATCTCGATACACTTCATCCATCGTATACTTAGCAAATGTAGGATTTATGATGAATATGTGTTTAATCTGGTGTTGGATACTAATATCCAACTTCAAGGCATCCATGAATTCTTTTACCGTGATGCTTCCCTGTATCCACATAAACTTGGAGCTTCCCATAGACACTTCATTTAATCTCTTCTTGTGTCGAGGGGGTGTCACTGGTTTGTCATAATGACCTTCAGGGCCAGTGGGCCGCTGCGGAGGCATGTCTTATTGAAGAGCTTTTTGTACTCCTTGATCCATGACTTGAATCTTTTCCTCCCGGTGAGCATTAGACTTCTCTTGTTTAAAACCCTTTTTACCTCAAGTATAGTCTCTGTTCTATCCTTGATTTTTAATTCTTCAAGCTCCACCCTGGTCTTTGAATTAAGGAAACTTATGATTTCATTTTCTTGTCTTTGGCATGTCTCCACGACTCCACTGCGATTCTCCTCAGCGACACATTTCTTACTCCTCTCGAGAAACTCATTTGTTCAAACATGATTTGAATCATTATTGAATTTCATTGATGGGCTTGGTGATGTTTGTCCATACAATCTCTTTGACCTCAGTCAAAGTCTTCCATACCATTGTTTGCTTTTGGGTAACATGGCACTCCTTCACGAGATGCTTTCACATTGTCTGCTTTTCTTTGGATAGGCTTATGCGAAGGAAGTTTGAGCTCTTGGAGGTTCTCACCTTCTTTCTTAAGCCTTGATTTGTATCTCTTAGGGTTTCTCCATGGACTTGGCAGATGCAAGCTACATTCTGCTCTGGTAGTGACTTGGTATTGTGGGGGATTGTTGTCACTATTGTTTGTGCTTGCTCACGAGATAGAATAACCTTTCGATGGAATGACTTCCATTGGTTCATCTGTTCTTTCTCTTTTAATAATTTTCCATCTATTCCATTTCCTTGGGGTTAGACATTACTTCATGAGCAACTTTGTATCTCATCCTTCTGCCTTCTTTCTCTACTATCTCCAGTGAGAGTCTCTTGTGGGCAGGAGATTCATTTTAAGGATCGTCTTCAGTGTTTTCTTTTTTATCATCTCTTGACTTTCACATTTGGAGGATCGTAGCCGATCTTTAAAACCAGCTCCTCCAAGGTCTTAATTCTATTGTCATTCGAAAAATATGATATCTTTTCCAACTTAAGATGCGTCTGAGCGTTGTTCAATGACACCTGTAATTTTGTTGCGGAAGTTGAAGCATGTGCCAATGTGAAAAACCATCTCTGATTTTGTTTATCTGAGATCCATCGTCACATTTGGGTGCTGCGCGTCTTTAAGCAGCTTGGAATTGAGAAGGTGGCCCTTTTGTATTCTGATATTACCTTGGGATCCGATACCTATGCTTGGAGGTATGCCATGTGCATTCTACCTTTATACCGTGTCAAATCGCTGGCAACAACACGTATTTGTGTTGTGGATTATTTGCTTCGGGCGGGGCGTGAAGTCTTCTAGTGAGGTTTGGTTCTTTTTCTTGATCGATTCATACTTTTCAAAAATGCCCAACTTTGGAGGCCGCAGTCTTGCCGGAAAGATTATCAGAGTGCTGGATTTCGCCGGTGTGATAGCGTGGTGATTTCCTTATGTTGGCTTGAGCCAAAAGGTAGAATGATCGACTTGATCCCTGTGGTAGTTTTTGTGGTAGGTGGGACTTCTTGTTCTCTTGCCCCGTAGCGCCCCGGTGAAGCTGTCTTTGGCAGCTCTTGGTGTGCATCACGGAACTCCTCACGGGGACACCTACATTCTGGGAGGGGGCGACTCACATCGGAGACCTCTTCTCCTTGGGGGCCCTACAAAAGGTGTGGTAGTGGGTGGCACCCTCATAGAACCTGCTATTCCACTTCAACTTGTTGTTCCCGCATTACATCAAAGTGGGGCACCCATAAATGCGATTTTTCAAGATTTCGATCTGGCCCAGACTCATGTACGTATGGGATATTCTTATTTTTTTACCCTCATTTCAAATGATCCCACATGGATCATAGTGCAGTGAAACTTCGTGAAATTTCATCTCTTTTAACATTCTGTCTTCTTCCTCTCCTGCGCTTCGACTATTGTAGATGAAAGAACCAATCCTTGCCGATTCTTATTTAACTTCTTCTTGAGAGTAAAATGAATGTCGTAATTCATTATGCGCCTAATATATTCTTAAAATTCTTACCGGTACATATTTTTGCAGCTTGTAAATTACCAATGCTTGTGAGAACACTCGATCTCGATTATTGATTACGTCTGAACCAGTCTGTCTTTGCATTGTCAGAGATGTAGAATTCTCACGTACCTCTTCATTTATTAAATTGTCGGGCTTGCCACTTTCGGCATGCTTACCTCTGGGTGATAGAACAGATCAATGAAAACCTTGAAGCTATACTCTGTGGAGTTATGCTTGAAGTCCATCTTGTGGTACGGGCCTTAGTCTGCGTCCATCTTCTGCATGGGAAGCCCGAATTTAATGCAAACTTCAAAGTAAACAAACATGTATGATGTGGAAGAATATTTGAACATACCCTCTATGCCAAAATTCAAGAACTATTCGTGAATATTATTGTAAGAAAATTGATAGTCGAGGCATTGTGGGCTTTTCATGGTTGAGAAAATGAGGCCAGGAAAACCGGGATGGGTTCATATCCTACCGTGGTCGAGAATAGTAACAACAGAAATTTCAAAGGGAAGAAATGTTGGTTTCCTTTGGTGGAGGTATATGGATGAAGGGTAAGGGGGATTGGTGGGGTGATTAGCGAAGTAGGAAGGAAGGCTGGTCTCCGACTCTAGAAAAGTCATTTTACGATATAGCTTTCGGTGAGAGTTTCTAAATTTGAAGGGAGGCCTTGATTGACACGGGGGAATTTGCATCATCCGGTCAATGTCTTGAGGAGTGATGAAGAGGGCGTCTCGAATGAAGGAGCGATGGCCTCGGTGGGGATATAGTGGGCGGCATTTCAAGCGTGAATTAGGAGAAGTGATGTATCTAGGAAATGCGATTGTAAATTTGACTCCAGGGATTCTGCTACGGTCAAAAGAACCTCGTAACCATGACTGGAGGTCTGAAAAGTCGTAGTCGCAAATGGTATCTGCGATAATTCGATCTTTATCGACCAAGGGATTTTCTAGGTCGTGAGGAGGGAGGAAGAAAAGGATTCTCTTCTACTTCCACTTGTCTTGGCTTTGACACAATTTCAGCAACAGTACCTGCCGGTAAACCGCGATGTTAGTAGGTGAAACATTTGAGGATAGGCGGCTGTAAGATGAAGGAAGGTGGCGGAGGAAAAGCAATGGAAGTAAAGAGTAAAATTACACGTCGCGATGGGCGAATAGTGAATGAAGAGGAAAATGGTAATTTTATTTAAAAGCTGGTCGGTTGGATCGGGAAAGTGAAATTGGCATGGCAATGGGTATGTTATCGGTTATTAATGGGTGACGGGCCGCTTGGGGTGATATGGTAGGTGAAGGTGGCCAAGGCATACGGATGGTTGACGTGGTTACTAGGGATTGGAGGTGATGGGGAAGTGAAAGTCGCCATAAGGGGTTGGTCATGAGTGGAAAGGGTAAATGACTGACAACATGGGTACAGTGGTATGGGATGGAGGAACCACGACCGAGCAGAATGGAACAAGTGGATTTCGGTGGAGGATATCCATGGTGATGAAACATCCCGAATGTATGTGGGGGATGGGACTTCTAGACCAATGGGACAAAGCCACATGTAACAAAGGGCCCGCCTAAAGGAATATTCATTCCAGACCCCCCCCCCTTTGGTAAAAAGAAAAACACTAGGGGGGTCCAGTCATTGAACCATAGATGCAGCTTATTTCACGGCGAAGATCTGTACGCTATATGCCATTCTGGACCCCACAGGTTAAAAGAAAGAGCGGATGGGGGGTCCGGAGGAATCCACGTAGGCACGTTGATTCCCAGCTCTATTGGATGGTCAGATGTGCACCGTTAGTGTAGCAATTCGGACCCACAGGTTAAAGAAGATGGTGAGTCCAGTCTGTGTATTAACCACGTGAATCTTAGCAGAGTGATGGTGCATAAAGTGCAAGCATATATCATGAAAGCGTACACTTGGGGAAAACTTAGGATAAAGCCATTTTATGGTTTTTTCAATTTCACAAAGGAACACCACCATGGGACTTTGAACAACTATTTTTTAAGCATTTGGAACATGGTGTAATCTTGATTTCAAGTTGGTTTTAATGGACTTTGAACAATAGAGCAACTGACTTACATGCTAACCTATCTTCCTAAGACCCATTCTTGATTAAACTTTTGGGTTAAGAAATTATTCTACCTAAGAGCTATCTGACCAAGATTAGACAAACTGGCAAGATTTATTCATTAATCTAAACTTCAAAGGACTATCGACCGAGTTAGAGCAGAGTGCAATTAGATTTATTCACTAACCTAACAACATTAAATTTTAAAGAACTTGGCCATGCTTGAAAGGTATGACAAAGTTACTATTAATGCGTAAGGGCTTTTGTTTCAATTCTATTATGCCCTCTTTTACTTTTCTTTTCTTTTCTTTCTTTTTACAAATTATTTGCAGAATGAAGCGTCATTTGTCAACTGATACACTAGATACGGTCAATATCCGTGCATCAATTGATTCCCATGGTATGGGGTGATATGATGAAAGCTCCACACGGGGATGGTACTCTGTTAAAGTGCCAAGAATCACGGTTCATTACGAACAAATATGTCTAAAGTAGCCTTCATTGGTTTTATTCTCAAAAATGGAAGCGGTGATGGATTGCCTTAGGGCCTTCTCTTGGGGCTTCAACCAACTGACTAATGTTCCATGCTTAGAAAATGCAAGTAATAAATGAAAATTAAAATGGTATGCACAATGGAGAGTGAAAAATCGAATCTCTACAGAGGTGGTACATAATGTTTCAACATCTTCCATTCACAGGTGCTCCTAGAAGATCCGACCCATCGGCATTGTTTAACAAAGATTGTGTTCCCTATGAAAGCTTGGATCCTTGTCTATCCACCAGTTATCAAATTTTCCATGTTTCCTTTGTCTTCATTCCACGGCATCCCATCTCAACACCAAGTCTCCAAGCTCAAAATCATCCTCCTTGGTTCGTTTGGCAAAGATATTCTTGATCTAATTTTCTTAGACGACCTGTGTTTTGTTGAAATCTTCTTCTCTAGTCTATTGCAAATGAATCATCGGTTGATTCTTCTCTATGAATGTCGTTTATTTCGGCTTGTGCCTCTTGAAGTAATTTCATAACAAGGAATCCTAGAGAAGTAGGAAAATTGCCTACGTACCATAGGCCGGTGGTATGGGGAAATACTAATTGATCTTTTGGTGGTGAGTCTATCTTCCCATAAAGCAAATACCAACATATCGTGCCATGATTTTTTGTTTTCCTACAATGTTTTCTTGATGATATTCCCCAAAGTTTTGTTTGAAGACTCCTTAACCATTGCCCAGGGTAGTAGAATGCCCAAATCGATGTGATATCGGTTTCATAAATCTATGAGTTTCTTCTATTGAAAAGCAAGCGCATTGTCGGTGATAATCTTTCTAGGACAACCAAAACAATATTGAACAAAGGAATTTTATAATTCTTGAATTACGTTGGCTTGCACTGCTACGGTACTACCTCGATCCACTTGGTGAAATAATGTGAGATGGCGTGGAATCCTGATGTTGGCGCTGGAGAAGGTGGGTGTATCTCCAATGTCGGTATTGGAAAGTGGCCTCAACTGAGATTGGTTTCGGAGGTAGAGGAAGGAGCTTCCTTTTCCTTCAAGCGGTTGACACTTGGTGACATCGCATTGCACTGATAATACATCTCGCAGCAGGGTGGACGGTAAAAACCATCTTTGAGTATTTTGTTTGTTGTAACCTTCTAGTTCAAATGGCTGCCACATTCTCTGCATGAAACTCTTGCAACACTTTATGAAACTGTCTTTGTTAAAATTTAACAGAATGCCTCCAGGATCTTCCAAATACAAATTTCCTTCTAGAATATATAATTTCAAAGCCTTCAACTTTAAAAATCTAGCTTTTAGTTTTAGTTAAACCAGGGGAGCTTGTAGATTTTGTAAGACAAATATAAAGATGCATACCATGGAGGTTGAAATACCTCTCTATGTTTGGAATTCTGCTATGCATATTGTTCATACGCCACATATGAAGAATTAATGTCGAAACTTTTTGGAAGTTGGAATTGACCATTATTAATTTGGAAAGGCCTTGTACTGATTAATTTGTGGGCTTAATCTCTATATCATATTCTAAAATGACTACAATCCATTTTCCCCTTCTCACATCCCGGTTGTCTGTGTCAGGATATCTTTTACTACGGCGTTTGGAACATAAGCTATGGTGTGTGAATGGAGAATGTAAACCACGAAGTCTTTTATGGCTTTTACGAAAGCAAAATCTTGCTTCTCCATGATATTGTAGTTCAGGGCAGCATCTCTTAAAGCTTTCTTGAAGAAAGCTATGGGCTATTCATAACCTTCACTGTTCTTACGTAGTAATATAGTTTCTATAGTATGTTGATGAAAAGGATAAAAATCTTTAGGTAGAAATCGAGTTGAACTAAAACCTTTGGGGCCTACATTGAGAATACTTTCGTTTGACTTGTTCGAAGGATTTTCTAGACTCATAGTCCCATTTTATTTTTATGTCCTTTTAAGCATGTTTGTTATGTTTATGAGGAGTTAAATGATTGGGAATGAATACATTAGAAATTTAATTTGTCAGATAAAAGGAGAATATAGTTCTTTAAGGTTTCTGGGTTGTTCTATTTTTAGTATGGCCTCTATTCTATCGGGGTCAATTCTGATTCCATCTTTAGAGATGATATGTCGGCCCGGTTGCCTTCTTCTAACCCAAAGAAAGACATTTCTTGGGATTTAAAGAAATCCAAACCTTCTACACTTCTCGAAAACTTGTCTACGAGGTGTCCTGAAATTCATCATCAGATTTGGAAAACCCAGTCACATCATCTAAATAAAGCGACAATGAAACTTACACCTTCTTCCACGAAGGCGATATCCATTGCCCTTTGGAAGGTGGCTCCAACATTTTTTTATGCCAAAAGGCATGACATGATATAAGAAAGTGCCCCATGGTGTGGTAAAAGAGGTTTATCTAATCATGCGGGTGAACTAGGACCTGGTTAGCCTTTGAGGAAACCATCTAGAGATATGTATCCTCTTTGGACGGAGCCACCCGCTGCAGGAGGTGGTCCATTTCCGATAATGGGTAATTATCTTTCAAGGACACTTTGTTGGTTGGCGGAGGCTCATCTGACACATTTCCTCGGTTTTCTTCAGGAGTGTAGGGGACTAAATTAGAGACCCGGCGTGGAGTACTATGATCATCATACATTTTCTTGATTTCTTTTTCTGGGGAAACAACTTGGGATTTATCCTCCTAAATTTTATGCCTAAATGGTTTTTGATCTTCCTTTATAGGAATTACGTGTTGTGTAATCTTTGGTGGCATAGGCTTTCAAATCTTCGCAACCCAGGGCAAAACATCAACATATTCTTTTGAACAGTTCAATGTGTTTTGAGCTTTTGTTAGGGGTAAGGATTTGAATGAGTTGACCATCTATGGTTTCTCTTTGGTCCCTATGTTACATTCTTCTACCTCTTATGCATTGCTTCAATTTTGGGTTTCTGTAGCTACATATGATCCTTGTCAAACAATTCTTCTAAAGGAACTAGACATCTAGGCAAAATATTTCTTTTCAACTGCAAAACATCAACGTCTGATTCATCATTCCCTAATTCTTCTGATTCTACAATATTTACACTATCACTTTCAAATCCAAACTATTTACATTTTTTGTCTTCATTATCTAAATCTATATTAGTACATTCAAAATCGTTTTTACATTGCGAAGAGTCATCAATCGATGATAAGTTTCCAAACACTTACCCGATTACATTGTTATGCAGTGCTTGTAGGCTACATTCCTTCAGCGGTATATGGGCGATTAGCTATGAAAATTGGATCTTCTGGTGCTGATAACCCATCAGCGAGTTCATTACGCCCTCTAGGCATTTACGGAAGTCAACTTCGGTGAAAACACCTCAAGGAGCATCAAGAGCAGCATTCTGTAGGCTCTAAAGGTGTGGATGTTTTGGTACTACCTTTGTTGCTTGATTATTAATTCAAGAATCACCCTACAATTGTACTTAGCACCAACTTTTTTCCAGCAGGGCCAAGGCATTAAAGCTTCATGCTTCGGCAACATTATTGTTAGTGCACTGGAGATTTAATTTGTAGGAATGATTTTCAGAATACCTGTTTGTGATTATGAAGCTAGACTCCAGCTCCTTCTCCTTCTTTACTCACAACTCCATCAAAATCCATACTCTAGAGGGGTGGCGGGTAACTCTTTGGTTATCGCGTTCTTCATCTTAGCTACCTCAATTCTTTCTGGGCCTTCATCTTGACGGATAGGTCTTCTATCAGCTGAGTATCTTGTTCCTTAGTATCACCATCATTGTACAAGATGAATGAATCTAGATCAGAATGTGCGGAGTAAAGGGGGTAATTGAATTATAGCAGCTCTTGACCATGTACTTCATCAATGTTTCTCAATATAACCTCCTTTGTTTCCCAAACAGGATAGTGGTAAAGACATATCTAGGCTGTCGGGTTCCTTTCAACTTATCTCCCAGACTGGGAGAAACATTCCACATATACCATATGGGATATGCGCAACCACTATCCATTACCATGCTTTTTGAAGGGATCGAACCAGGGTGATGCATAGGTCATTGATTAAACATTTTACTTTTTTGGAGTCAAATGAGTGTAAATCCTTGTATGGCTGGTGACCTCAGTCCCTAGTTTTAAATGCCTTTTAGGCATCGAGGGTTATGTGAGGCACACGAGTCGACATAGCAGCCCTCTGATATCAATTAGATATTATTTTTAAATTGATGTAAAAGGGAGCTACATCAACGGTATCGTCTCGACCATCCACAGCCGGTCCGAAAAGAAGTTCGAGGCGATCGTCAGCAAGGTTCACAATGTCTGAATGACTCGTAGATCCAATGGTTAAGGCCTTCAATGCTTATGTCAGGTTTAATGGCCAGTACCTTTATTACCTGTGAACGATACCAGTCTCTGTTCATCAACTCTGTAAGTGGGATGGGAATTTGTATTTTGGCCAATTCTCCCTCTAGGTTAAAAGGTGCAGGTGTTCGGGTTTGGCTTGTTGATTCTGGTTGGTCCCCCATATTATTCCTCTCAGAAGTGCTGGGTGGATTAATAGGTGAAATTTCGGGATGTGCTGGTCTTTTCTGAATGGTGATGTTTTTCTTCAAAGCGGCTTCCTTCTAATCTTCGGCGTGTACCGGAGTCTTTAAAGGTGCCGGGAATCTTTGGTGAGATTTGGGGGGATTTCTTGGTTTCGGCCTTACGTGTTTTGGTCATCTTCTTGGAAGAATTCCCTTATGTTTTCGAACTCCCTTCTGTCTTCTTGATACGTATATTGTACTGTCGGTGTACCTCCGGAATAGCATTCTCAAAGGCAGGTTGTTCCACATCTTAGGCTTCTTCACTTACCTTTGTTTGATTTGGCAGAAAGAGTTCATGCTCTTCTTGGGTGGGGAAAATAGCCTCATTGTCATGAATGCCCATGGGGGTTAATGTGTGTCTTCCATCTCTTCAATCATTTCTCCCCCCCCTTCATCAGCGTAATTTTCCTAAAGAGGTGGTATAATATATTGATCAGGCCCCCTCTGTTCTATTTGATCTCTAGGATCTCTCTATCTGATTTGAGGAGGATTTCTCCTAAAATCGGGGTTCTGAACTTTGGTATGGAGTGTGTTATCGTGGAGGTTCATGACACACTCACTCTTTCAACATTATTTCTAATGTTGCGACATAGAATCCCATTGGAATAGCATTCCAGCGATGGATGGTTCTTCCTTGATGCATTATCCTTTACGACCTAAATGGAGTGCTCTTTTTGCTAATAAATTGGCCTCTACACTAATAGCACTTTTCTACATGTCCTCTAGAGTGGCAACATTTCTTTCTCTTAATTGGTAAGACATGTCAACATCAAATCCATCGGGGAAATTTAATCAATACCCGGACAGGAGGTTTGATTCCGATTGAGACCCATTATACGAGGTTGTTATGAGGGTGCAATAGTCTTGGACCGTCTCACCTTGGTTTCTCTTTTTATTCTCATTTCGGCGGTATATGGAGGGTTTTGTTACCTCCATATAACCGAAAACTTTCTTTGGGAGGGAACAAGACAAGATTGGGGATTGGTACGTAGGTAAAGCTTTGAACCATTTCTTAACATGCTTTGTCGGACTTTCGACGAAACAATCGCATTTGCATGTCAGCCTCATAAACTTCTTGCAAGTCAAAGTAATCATTCATTTTTCCCACATGTTGTTGGAAACTTAGCGTTCAGGTTGCATCGAGCTACGTGGAAGTGGAACTGGTAGTCTTGGGGCATGGCGTAGCAGCAGCGTAGCCAACACCAAAGGAGCATATTGAGATACCATGATGAGTGGAGGAGGTGGAACAACAACATGGATGGTTGGAGAGGTAGTGACTGAAGATGAGGAAGAGGATGGGTGGCTGAGTGCCGAGGTAGTGATTTGTAGTTTAACCGTAGGAGACAAGACTTCGGGTGTTCGGGGTTGCAACACGGTTAGATTATAAGTCCAGTCACAAAGTTTCAGACCGTGTTCTAACGAGGCTTCGAGGTGGAAGGTATCAAGATAAAGGTTTTGAGAGATATCTGGTTCTCTGGAAAAATAAGGAAACTTATGCGGGGAGGTATGACTCAGCAGATACGACTCTAGTTTCCTTTGAGCAGCTGCTGGGGTTATCTAACACCTGCTCGTAGGTTCTGGGTTTGGATGGGATTGAGTATGAACTTTCTTAGAAGCCAGAACTATTTTGGTTTTTATAATATATATATATATATAACACTATATATATATATATATATATATATATATATATATAATTATTCACGATTAGAAAATAATATGTACAAAGTCTAATCAACCTCTAAAAATTACTTTATTCTCAAAGTTTATCATTCTTTTAGGGGAAAGCGTGAAAATTATCAATTTTAGTTAAGATCCCGATTGGAGTCCTCCATTATAATTAGCACTTTGTAAATTTCCAAGAGTTTGACAAAGAAGGAATCCCGCAGGTAACTTTATCCAGCCGCTTTTAAAGTTGGGATCTAGCCCTGCCAGTTTTTGAGAGGGATCTCTCTATATGATTTATCTTTGTTTTTAGTCTAGATATTAGGAAGCTGGAGTAAGGAACAAGTATGTTTTTTTTTGAAAGGGTTTATAAATTGGTTGAGATGGTCTACACATCCATTAGGCTATGGAAGTTACGTATTTAATTAAATATGAGAAACAACCGAGAGAAATGCCAAAGAACATTTTCATAGGGCAAGATAATGTACTCAACTAGATCTTTTGAAGTAATTTAAAGAAGGATGGTGAAGAAAAAAAAGAAAAACTTGACTAACAGCGGTTAAAAATTTCTTAATCCCGAGATATCAAAGATAAACATTAAAATCTTTAGAATGGAAATAGAAGATTATCAAAGGTATATCCTGCAACATTAGTTACTCTTAAAGATTTGTTTTAGAAAACAAAATGATTACGGAGAAATAAAAACATTCAACTTAGAAATTAACATCACCGGTGAACACACACAATAATCACAGTAAAAGTCTCCTCTTTATTAATGGCGGATCCCTTCAAAAATATTACGGTTTGATAGCGATAGGGTGTGCTTGAATCAACAACCCCTAATACTTCCAAAAGTGAAGTATTTATAATCTCAAAATACAAGCGTTCCTGTCATAACTAATCAGGACATGCTCATTCTATTTTTAGTCTAACTACTTTAACTAATCAAAACGTCTTGATGACTCAGTACAACTGCATCCGGAATTTGTTAGGCCGTTGGCGAGGTGCCTTAGCAACCTCTTCTGACTGGACAGGTGATTGGATTGTGATAGCTCATCTGTTAATCTAATAGATCACAAAGTTCTTCCTACCTGAGATGACTTGGCACTGTGAATTTAAGTAATTACACTTCATCCGTAATGCGTATATTTAGCGAATGTAGGTTTAATGAGGAATATATATCTAATCTAGGTGTTGGATACTAATATCCAAGCGCAGGGCATCCATGAATGCTTTGCAAGTGATGCTCCCTTGTATGCCAACAAACTTTGAAATGTCCTTAGACACTTCAACTAATATCTTCTTGTGTCGGTCAATGTTGGTTGTCATTAATGACCTTGGAGACCAGGTGGGCCTTTCTTTTGGAGGGCATCAATTTTATTGAAGAACTTTTGTACTCCTTGATCCATGACTTGAATCTTTTCCTCAAGATGAAGCATTAGACTTCTCTTGGTTAAAACCCCTTTTACCTCAAGTATAGTCTCTATTATGTCCTCGATTTTTAATTCTTCAGGTTCCTCTCTGGTCTTGGAATTAAGGAACCTTATGATTTCATTATCTTTGGCTGGCATGTCTCCCAGCTCAACTCACGGTTTTCAGTAGCTGTTTGCTCCTACGGAGCAACTCATTTCAAACATGATTTGATTCATTGGCCAGATTTCATTGATAGACTTGGTGATGTCGTCCATACAATCTCACTTGACCCCTCATTAAGTCTTCCCTTCTATTGTTTGCTTTTGGAGCTGCCGCAACTCCTTTCTGAGATGATCTTTTACCTGCTTTTCTTTGGATAGGCATGTCTGGAAAGAAGTTTGAGCTCTTGGGGTTCTCCACTTCTTTCTTAAGCCTTCTAATTTCAGTCTCCTGTAGGTTCATATTTTCCATAGACTGCTTAAGGTCTACATTGTCCCCTATACAGTAGTGACTTGGTGTTGCGAGAGGGATTGTTGTCCTTGTTGTTGTGCTTTCTCTCTGAGATAGAATAGCACTCAATGGAATGACTTCCATTAATGGTTTCATCTGTTCTTTTTCTTTCACTAGTTTCTCCATTTCGACTTCCATTTCCTTGAGTTGAGCATTCTTATCCATGAGCAACTTTAGCATCATCCTTCTCACCTTCCTTCTCCTTAGCTGAGAGGAGTCCCTCATTGAAGGCGGAGATTTGAATTTTTTTCTTAAGGATGCGATGTCAACATTTTTCTTTTATCATCTCTTCTGATTTCACATTTGAAGGATCGTGTTAGATCTTTAAAACCGACTCTTCAAGGTCTTAATTACGTTGTCCTTAGCAAAAATGATATCTTTTCCGGTATAAATACGATGCAGTTGTTCAATGACACACAGATTTGCTCTGGGAAGTTGAAGCGTAATGTGTGAAAAACCATCTCCCACATTTTGTTTCTGAGATCCACATCTGATCTGTTGGGTGCATGTCTTTCAATTGGAATTCAAAAGTGGCCCTCTTGTAGTCAGAAATAACCTTGGGATCCGGTACCTATACTTGGAGGTATGCCATCTACATTCTACCTTAATCTATGTCAAATGCTTGCGTGGCGTGACTGTGTTGTCTTGTGGATGGTGCCAGGAGCGGGTGTAGAATACTTGCTAATTGAGGGTGCAGTTCTTCTTGATCGGTCATAATTTTAATGCTAACTTAGGCCTGGAGTCTTGTAGTGAGTATCGGGGGAGAATCTGTGGATTTCTTCGGTATTACTGTTGCGATTGCCTTATGCTGGATCAAACCGAAAGATAGAATGACTGGCTTGACCCCTATAGTAGCTACTATGGTAGGTGGGACATCTTGTTCTACTGTCACGCATGGGGCATTGGTATCTTTAGCTTCTTGGTGTGCATTGAGGAACTCCTCGAGGACCTCTATTTATTCTGAAAGGGGGGAGATGACTCCTGTCGGGGCCTCTCCTTGGGGACCTGGGGTGTGGTGAACGGCACTTCGTCGAGAACTTTTGTTCCACTTCAACTTGCTGTTCCACGTCCAGCATGAGATAATGGGGCACCCATCTTTGTCCCGGATTTGCAAATTTATTGATTTCTGGCTTGGACTCATGGGCATATGGGACATTCTTATTTTTACCCCTCATCTCATAAATTATCCCACACAAATCATAGTTCCATGAGAAACTGACAAAAAACTTCATTTATTTTATCCATATGTTTGCTTCCTCCCCGACACCTCAGCTATTACAGATGAAAGAACCAATCTACCCATTGATTCTCAATTGTTGCTTCTTCTTTAGTGAAACAAAATGAATGTCATCTGTATTCATTATCTGCCTAATATATATTCTAATGCAAAAATTCTTACGGGTACATATTTTGGCAGCTTGTGGGGTGCCAATGAGGTCGCCTTGGCTACTCGATCTGAATGGTCCGTCTGAGGAACCGATCTCCTATCTTTAAATTGTCCAGGAGATGTAGAATTCTCTGGACCTCTTCATTTATTCATGTTTCGAGGCTGCAGCTTAGCATGCCAACACCACCGGTGATAGAACGGATCAATGAAAACCTTGAAGCTATACTATGTGGAGTTATGCCTCGAGAGAAGTCCATGTTGTGGGCGTTTGGGGCCTTCCGTCTGCGTCCATCTTCTGCACGGAGAATCTGATTTTGTCGGCTTGAAAGTAAACGAAGATGTACGCCAGTATAGAAGAATGTCTGAACATGCCCTCTGTGCGAAATTCATGAATTGTTCATGAATATTATCAACCAAGAAGGTGTTGTCGAACTGCGTTGTGGGCTTTCATCGTTTGAGAAAATGGACGCAGAAAACGGGATGAGGGCTCATCTACATTGGTGGGATTAGAATAACCAAGCAAGGCATAGAGGAAGAAATGATTTGGTTTCCTTTGGTGGAGAACATGGATGAAGAATTAAGGGAGTTGGTGAAGGAAAGGAGAGTAGGAAGGAAGAGGCTGAATATATCGAGCTCTGAGGAAGGAATCATTTTACGATATAGCTTTCGGTGAGGTTCTAAATTGAAATGGGACCACGAGATTCAACCACGGGGGAATTTCCATCGCCGGGTAATGTCTTGAGAATTGATGTAGCCAGAAGAGGGGCGTCTCAGTGAAGAGGCGATGGCCCTCTCGGTGAGGATATAGTCGGCTTAGCATTTCAGCTCAGTCGGGGAAAGTGATATCACGGGGGAAAAGGTTTGATTAGCCGTTGACTCCGTGAGAGTCAATTTGCATTCAGCTCGGTCAAACACCTCTAAGTAGCCATGACGCCAGGTCAAATTGAATTCTCAAATGGTATCTGCGATCGATGGATCTTTATCGACCAATGGGATTTTGTCTAGGTCGACGGGAGGAGGAAGAAAAAGGATTCTCTTCTCCTTCATCTTGTCTTGAGCTTTGACACCATTTCGACCGTAGTACACATGAAGTATAACCCACGATGTTAGTGGGAATTAGGCCCATTTGGGGATAGAATAGTATGGATGAAAGGTGGCGGAAGCGATGGAAGCGTAGAGTAAATGTTATATGGTGTGATGGAGAGTAGATATGAAAGAGGAAACGGTAATTTTATTTAAAGCGCGGAATTACGGTTGGTGCGGGGAAAACGGTCAGCATGACAGCGGGTATGTTATCCAGTTATTAAAGGACAACGAGCAACTTGGGGTGATAGCGTTGGCGGTGGCAAAACTTTATACGGATGGTTGACGTGGTCGCTAGGGATTGGAGGTGATGGGAAGTGAAGTCGCCATAAGGAAATTCATGATGGAAGGTAAAGGGACTGACAACAATTATGGCATGAGACACAACCCCGGGATTAAGTGGAACAAGTGAACTTGGTGGAGGATGACGTCCATGAGTATTGAGAGCTGTCAGATAGAATGTGGGGGATAGGACTTCTAGACTAATGGGACAAAGCCACATGTAACAAAGGTCCCATCGAAAGGAATATTCATTCAGGTTTACTGGTTAAAAGCGAGAACACTAGGGGTCAGAATTCGGGCTTGATAGATCTGGCTCATTTCTGACGCGAGATCTGGCGTCTCCTTAATACTCATTGAACCCCACCTCGGTTAAAAAGAAGAGCGAGCGAAGTCCGGAATCCATTGTAGGCTGTTGATTTAAGCGTTCTATTCTGGGCCGTCTAGATGCACGCCCCCGTTATTACCAATTCCGGACCCGTCCCCAGTTAAAGCGAGATGGTGAGGGTCGAATGCTGTATGAACATGAATCTTGCGGCATGATCGGGACCATTGATAAGTTCAAGAAACATAGATCAGAGAGCGGAAAGGCGGTAATACTTGGAAAACTTAGGATAAATCCATTTTATGGGTTTTCTTCAATTTTACAAAGGAACACCACCATGGGACTTTGACGACTATTTTTTAAGCATTTGGAACATGGTGTAATCTTGATTTCAAGTTGGTTTTAATGGACTTTTGAACAATAAATCAACTGACCTACGTGCTTACCTATCTTCCTAGGACAATTAACTTAGATTAAGCTGTTGGGTTAAGAAAGTATTCTACCTAAGGGCTATCTGACCCGGATTAGATGATGCAGTGAGATTTATTCACTAACCTAGCAACATTTAATTTAAAGAACTTGGCCTTGCTTGAAAGGTATGACAAGTTACTATTAATGCATGGGCTTTTCTTTTCAATTCTTTTATGCCCTCTTTTACTTTCTTTTTCTTTTCTTTCTTTTGATTTTTCGCGAGAATGAAACATCATTTGTCAAAAAATCACTAGATCTGAATAATATCAAAGTCATCAATTGATTCCCATGGTATAGGGTGATACTTGACAATAGAAAATTTGACCCTACATTGGTTGGTGACATTGAGTTTTTCTTTGTCTATAACCAACCAAGAGGGTAAGGCTTTGGATGTGGTTTACTTTCAAGACCACATCTTCACTGACAAGTGATTTAGATATTAAGTTTACTTGGGGACCTAGATCAAATAATGTATCTATCTTAGTATGTTTTAGATACAACTTCTTATATGAAATAGCTCATTCCTCTTTAGTTCATCAAGGTGAGATTCATCATTAGAACATGAACTAATATAGAGAGAATCTGTATCATGAACTAAGATCTTGTTGCATTAGCAGCAGGTCTTTGTCTTCCTTTCCATAAGCTGTTTCAGTTTCTAACTTTTCTGGATGTATTTTTCAATAGTGTTCTTCATCATGACCTCTCTTATTGCAATGAGTGCAATATGGTTTTCCTCCTTCTCTCTTCCCTTTGTGCTTTCCTTCTGCAAACACAGGGAATTCTTGTGTGGGAGATTGGAATGTTTCTTTGTGGTATCTTCTTGAACACATTTCCCCTGTTCTCAAGGTGGGGATTGCACACAAAACTCATCAAGACTAGTAGTTTAAACAGAAAAGTATGAAGAATATAACCATGACGTGCACCAATATAATTAAAGTTTCATAATAGTCCAAAGGAATGTTCAATGCAGAGCTTTCTTCCTGATTCTTACATGGCTTTGTATGAATCACGACCTTTAATATGCCTCAAAGTTTTCCATTCCATAATTAATTTATGTAAATACCCTAATATATAAAATTTCTTCCTTATCGTCGATTTAAATTCCAACTATGAGGAAATAATATTACCACAATTACTTTTGTCCTAAAACTTTCTCCCCCACCATACGAGAGAGATGCCTTCCAACCAAAGAGAATACAATTGCACTTTAAATTCCTCTCATCAATCTGTTGAACACAAAAAATATACTTCAACCCGTCGGATCAAATTGTCTAACTTTTCAGGATTAACATATCCATTAAACATAGTTAAATAAATTTTTTTATCAAGCTTTAATAATGGTTTTTTAAAAGGAGAGACTTTATGGTTAGAGTGTTGAGAATGATGAGAATGCTTTCGGAGGAAGAAATTGCTAGAACGGAAGATGGAGGATCAGAGGATCTCCTCAACTGGTTTACGAAGAATCATCATCACGCATGTGCTTCCTTTTTCTTCCCTTTCTTCTTCATCCTCTTCTTGTAATATCCATAAATTCGCTCAACCATTTCACGACGTCTTTGATAAATCGTGGAATTTTTTCTCCTGTTAATCATGCTTATCCTCTTCTTCCATATTCTTCCTTGCCGGGGATGTACAGGACCAACTTTGGGATTGAAAGTCTCAAGAGTTCCTTCACCATGCTTATGCTTGGCCCTAATAAAAATTCATACTCAATAATTCAAGTCAAATATGGCGATCGTGCACTAACATAGATCCAAGATACTTTCATCAATGTGACTTATTAAATATTTGTATTAAATGAGCATAAAACAAAATTACACCATAAAGAGGAAAATCTCAAAAGGAAAGAGACATGATCATACAATATGAACAAAATAACGTACTGAAGTTATCCACGGTGGATAAACGTCTCGAGTCTGCTCTCAAATGGGTAGGTATTTTTATAACTCCACAAAAGAATTGGGCAAAATACATAAGTATACCTCATTGCGGGTTAATCTACATGAGATTTTCGGATCATAAACTAACACCCTGCTGCGTTCTTTGGAATCGTTTTACCTAAAAGCCCGGTATCACCACACCGATCCGAGTGAGACCTTTTGTTTAAGATGCTGCCAGCACCGATTTGCATGCCACTACTCTACAATAAATGGTAAAATATCCGGACTATGCCGGAACTCTTGAAAATCCCAAGTCCATACAAACCCATACCAACACACTTAATCTCACCTCTTGTGCTCTTGTATTTCGAATACCTTTGCGAAACCCTTAACCGCCACAATTTGTAAGTTATGTCATATAAGGTCTTGACATAGTAAGCGGAGATATTTTAGAGCGTGGGTTAGCGAAGGTCCGGGGTCAAATCTTGTATCCACTCCATTTGTTGGGCGCGGTGGTTTGTGCTAAATATGGCGTTTTGGTGCTTTCTAATTTGAGTACGGTGAATGGTTTGTGATTGATTGTTGGAAATTGAATATGCCGCCATATTTGGCGGTGATTTATATATATATTTTGAACTTTTGGTCATACAGGGCCTCTTATTGCATTTGGGGGGTGCCATGTGGTGCCTTCCTATTGGGCCACATGGAATTTGTTGATTTTCCCACCTATGTATGCTGACGTCACCTAAAAAGTGACAGCACCGCCGGGTGGTGCCATGTGGCATCACCTGGTGGTTCCACATGGCACATTTTTACTGCGTCCCATGGTGCCTAAAAGTCAAATTTGGTGACCGTGGCGACCTCGGTTTGCCATGTGGCGCGATGTTAAGGTCATCATGACATGTCACCCTCTCGCTTTCCGTGGGATATACCGCGACACCATCTTCACCCGTCTTGCGACATCGATGCGGATCTTGACTCATCCCTATTGGTAGGCTACAGGTTAACCAAAATTTTGACGGCTTATATATTTGATCCGTAACTTGTTGTTAGGTCGTTTCGTGGTTAGAAATCTTGAAACATTCTCTTCATGATAGGTGCCATTTCCCGAGGTGTTTAGGAGATTTGATTTTCCTTTTATTGAAGCCATTCTAAACATTACGAGTTGCTTATGTGCGATTACGAGGTTATACGTATTGTTCGGAGTTGCTTACATTGCATTATGGGTTGTTCTTAGCCTTCTATGGATCCCTTTTGGATCACTAAGGGTGTGAATCTTGGGTACTAACATTTTTGGTGTCGTTTTTTGGGGATGGAAGTGAAGAAATCTTCCCTAAGGTGAATGACATTGAAGAAGATCAACTCTTGATGGTGACGGCGGGGACACAAGATTGTTGCAATGATAAAACCAAAGTCATTACGCTATGAGGAACCACTATGGGAAACTCCAGCGGTTTGAAATGGATACAAGATCCTTGCCGGTATACCTATTCATTGAAGCCATTCTAAACATTCTGAGTTGCTTATGTGCATTCTGAGTTGCTTCTGTGTGTTCTGAGTTGCTTCTGTGCATTATGAGTTGTTCTTAGCCTTCTATGGATCCTTTTTGTATCACTAAGTGTGAATCTTAGTGCTAACATTTTTGGTGTCGTTTTTGGGGATGGAAGTGAAGAAATCTTCCCTAGGTGAATGACATTGAGAAGATCCAACTCTTGATGGTAGACTAGAGCAGGACACAAGCGTGACTGCAATATTCTACTTGGAAACTCCAAAGTCATTACATATGAACCTATGGGAAACTCCACTGGTTTGAAATGGACAAGATCCTTTCTCAGAGGTATGCATTTTGTGAGTTCACAAATATATCTGGTTTTTCAAATCCCAAGCATGATATAAGTGAATGGGAAGGTTGCCTTCCTAGGTTTAGAAGAGAGGATTGGGAAGTTCTAGCTGAGTTTTTATTAGACTTTCATGAGTTCATGATTAAGATGAAATTTGTACATGAATATGTCTTGATTAATTTGTTTAGATATTATTTGGATGGAGCAGCTCGAGATTGATGTAGATCACTCTCGGTTGCTTGTATTTCTTTATTGAGCCATTTTCATGTTGCCTTTCATTTTTTTTGCAAAGAAAAATTTTCAGCTGAATTTCTCTATCCAGAATGTTGTCATGAATTTGATTTGTTGAGTAAAGGATCAGATAGTCATATAGAGTATGCTGCAATAAAAGACAATTTTCATAATGATCGAGAGGTTAATTATATACAGAGTGATAACCATATTGTAGATACTTTTGACATTGTATCAAATGTATCTATTGTTTTAAGTTGTCATGAAGATCAAATGGTTTCCTTTGAGTATTCAAATGATAATGAGAAGATTGATATATCAACATGTGACAATTTTGGATCTACAACAAATATTAAACAACCTATGATTAGCATTGAGATTAGTGAAGGAAGTTGTTGGACCTTGGTTATGGAAGCAAGTGAAGATCAAGAAAAAAAAGGGAGAATGCAAACTTCGTGGAAGACACAGTGACTATTACTGCGACAAAGTGAGAAAAAGAGAAGAAAATATGGAGCGAAGTAAGCCGTTGGACAAGGAGATCGAGGATGACAGATAAGAAAGAAAAAAGGATTGTGGACAACTCACCAAGTGGAAAAATCCACCATTGGATGCTTTGGAGCACCGCACGAGAAGGAAGGAAAGACAGGCTGACGAAGCCTTGAAAATGCGAGTCAAGTTGACCTAGGGTTTAGACACCTAGGGTTTTGGTATCTAGGGTTTTGGACACCTAGGTTTCAGCCTAAGGATGTTGGTGAGATATTGTAATGTATAAATAAAGGTCAAGAGGACCTAGTTTGGGTCGGTATGGTATTGTTGGGTATAGTTGTATTGATGTTAAGAGTGATTATTGTTGTGTAAGAAAGAAGTGTTGAGTATGAGAGCCTTCT
>SNQJ01S0137256.1:0-24115 GCA_010110895.2 Picea sitchensis | reverse complement strand
AATTAGGGAAATTGTTTTAAAAATACTTAACATGTTATTCCCCCTAAGGACATCTAGGTTCATTCCCCTATCATCGACAACGTGATGTTCCCTTCAGGACACACTAGGTGCTCCAAGGGTGCCACTCGCCTCATTTGTTCCCTTGCGCGACGTGCCCTTCAGGACGCACTAGGTGCTCCAAGGGTGCCACTCTCCTCATCTATTCCCTTGCGCGACATTCCCTTCAGGACACACTGCTTGCTCCAAGGGTGCCACTTGCCTCTTGACTGACTTGGTAGAAATCAATAACCCCTATAGTCAACACTTCGTCGGGTGAACTTGTGGGAGACTAAGGGCCTCTAAGGAATAAGTCCCCCACCTTATTACGCACCCCTTAGAGTCATCATGAGTGACTATCGCAGTCTTCCCCCATGGAATTGTGGGTCCTCTTGAACTAGGTAATCGTTAACCTACAGTTCGAACCACAGCGGGAGTTCTAGTAGGTTGTTGTCCACACCTCTCCCTCAACATCTCTAGTAGTCATGGGTGACCCCTTTAATCCATATGCGAGTCTGGTCAGCAAGCTATCGTCAGCCTGCATCATCAACAAATCATGTCAAAACATATCCATATCATATCCTCTAATCAGAAGCACTAAAATCACAGTGAAACAATCAAACCCCAATGGTACACTCCCCGATTCGACCTGGAGTCCAAGGTGTTCCATCGATGTCTCGGCATCCTCTGGGTCCATAATCCTGGACACTCAGTAAAATTGAGTCAATAGCACCTGTCTATGTCGAGGCGGAAAAACAACATGTCCTCATCCCATAACGCCTCATAATCAAAATCAAAAGTTTTAATAGCATAATAATCCGGATCAATTGCGAGCAATTGTCCTCAAAGAATAAGTTCTCTCAGTGAGCCAGAGCAGGATGTTACATACACTCCCTCTCAGTCTAAACTTCATCCCAAAGTTTCATAGTATATATGTTGAAATAAAGTGTATCATAGTATCATATGTCTAACTATCAAACAAAAATGGGAACTGTTGGCGCATATCAAATGCGTCATCCCACGTTGCCAAGTGAAGACTATAATTTTCCCAATGGACCTTGACCTGATCTACCATTCGACGTTGTAGTGTCAAACATGAAGATCCAAGATGTGGACCGGCTCAGCCATGAGCGGCCCCTCGTCCAATACCTACAAGGAACTCATGTCAATAACATGTGTAGGATCACTAATATAATGTCTCAAAATAGATACATGAAAAACATCGTGCATACGCCTCAAAGAATCAAGCAAGGCTAGTCGATAGGCGACGGGCCCCTTTCTCTCCACAATCTTGAAGGGTCCCATGAACCTAGGAGAGAGTTTATCTCCCTTCCCAAACTTGATTGAACTCTTGTTCGGTTTAACCCATAAGAAGACTTGATCGTCGACCTCATAACTACGGTCGATACAATGCCCATCGACATAACTCTTATGTCAATCCTTCGCTTATTTTATCCTTTGTCTTATTGTTTGCATTTTCTCTCCCATTTCTTGGATCACTTTTGTTCCCACCAGGACCCTATCCTCAAGCCAATCCCAACTCAAAGACGTCTGAAACGGTCGCCCTTAGAGAAACTCGAAAGGCACCATCTTAATGGTGCTCTGGTAACTGTTGTTGTAAGTGAACTCCACTAGTGGCAAGAATTCTTCGCAACGCTTTTGTTGGTCCATCACGTACATGCACAACATGTCCTCCAAGATTTAGTTTTTTCATTCGGTCTGCTCGTCCGTCTCCGGGTGATACGTAGTAGTAAATTTAAGTTGGGTTCCCAAGGCCTCTTGTAAACTCGTCCAAAATCATCCAGTAAACATCAATCCTCGATCGGATATAATCCTCTTAGGAATGCCATGTAGCCTCACAATCTCACTGATGAAAACTCTAACTATGTCAAGTGCCTGATATGTCGTATACATAGGAATAAAGTGAGCACTCTTCATCATAGTGTCAACTACTATGAAAATTGAATCATGTCTCCTTGTCATCAGTGGCAATCCAATAATAAAATCCATCGAAATAAACTCCCATTTTGATTCTAGAATAGCGTGTGGTTGTAGTAATCCTGCTGGGTGTCTATGTTCATCCTTTACCTGTTGACATTATAGCCATTTGGCCACATAGTTGACTATGTCTTCCTTCATTCCCTTCCAGAAGAATAAGGGTTTAGGGTGTTCCCTCATCTTCGTGACTCCCGGGTGAGCCATGTAAACTTCTCTATGAGCCTCGCTCAGGATCAACATCCTGACCTCGCCGTTAAGTGGTATGTAGATCTGATTTTTAAACCGTAATAAACCATCGTTGTCAAATGAAAATTCTTCAAATCGTGGTACCATCATTGTGTTTTGTTCGATAAAACCCTCAACCTCTTTGTACCAGTCATCATCACAATGTAAAGTTAGAATATTTTCACCTAGATTCATCTGAAGAGGCAGCACCGAAAAGATGTGCGGTCTCTAACTCAATGCATCCGCCACTCGGTTCACCATTCGTTTTATGTAAGTAATCTCGAAGTCATACTCGCTAAGAAATTATGACCAACGTTGTTGTCGCGCGTTCAGGTCACCTTGCATAAAGATGTGTTGTAGGCCACAATGGTGAGTCTTTAGTTTGAATTTTCATCCAACAAGGTACTGTCTCCAAACCTTGAAGAAATAAATGATGGCTAACAAGTCCAAATCTTGCGTCGCGTAGTTCTCCTCATGCCTTCTCAGTTTCCTTGAAATGTAAGTGATCAATCATTCGTCCTGCATCAAGACTCCACCTAAGCCTTCCTTGGATGCATCAGTGCATACCAAGAAGTCTGCATCCATGTCCGAGACCTTTAGTATCAGTGTTGTTGTCAGCAACTCCTTAAGCCTCCGAAATGATTCCGCGCATTTCTCGGTCCAAACAAACTTCCTGTTTTTCTTCTGCAATTCCTTGATCGGACTTGTTATCTTCGAAAATCCCTCAATGAACCATCGACATTATCCTACTAAACCCATGAAGCTACACACTTTCGGGACATTCGTCAGCGCATGCCATTCCATGATAGCCTCGACCTTTGTTGGATCCACGACGATGCCTTCACCGGAGATGACATGCCCTAAGTAGTGAATCTTCGATTGATAAATTGAGCATTTGGACAACTTCCCATACAATTTGTGCTCTTGCATACACTATATTACCAAGCACAAGTGCTCGTCATGCTTCTCCATTGTCCGAGAGTAAATGAAAATATCGTCAATGAATACTTAGACGAACTTGTCCAAGTACTCGCGGAACACCCCATTCATCAAACTCATAAATACCCCTAGGGCGTTTGTCAGTCCAAATGGTAAAACAATAAACTCATAATGTCCAAACCTCGTCTTAAAGGAGGTCTTAGGGACGTCATCTTCCTTAATCCATAACTAGTGGTATCCATATCACAAGTTGATCTTCGAGAACACCGTCGCGCCCTTCATTTGATTGAACACATCATCAATCCTCGACAATAGATATTGATTTTTGATAGTTCCCTTGTTCAATTGATAGTAGTCAATGTAGAGCCTCCATGACCCATCCTTCTTTCATATGAAAATAACAGGCACACCCCATGGTAACACGCTTGGACGTATCAGTCCCAGGTCCAAGAACTCCTTCAGTTACATTTTCAACTCTTGTAACTCTAGAGTCAACATTCGATAAGGGGTTCTTTCTATCAGTTCAGTCCCTGGTTTTAGGTCTATGGTAAAATCCAATTCCCTCTCTGGCGACATCTTGGGTAACTCTTCTGGAAATACGTCCGCAAACTCTCTCACCACCGAAAGGTGTTCTAGACCTTCCGCTACTCCCTTCTCGTTTAACGCAAGGATCGCATAAAGCTTGCACCCCTTACAAATGCTCTTCCATAGCTGTAAGGAAGAGATGAGCCTCAGGGAAACTCCCTGGTTTCGTCCTACAATCACTTGTATTTGTCCCTCGTCATCGACCAAGCTTAACTATTTCATCTTACAGTTGACTATCGCCTCATGTGATTCCAACCAGTCCATACCAATTACGACATCATAAGATCCTAAGATCGTGACGTACAGGTTGGTCCTGGTGACAAACTCTCCCAGGTTAAGGATACATCTCGTAACCTTTCCTCCAACCTTTTGTTTGGCTCCCTAAGCCATCTCTATGAAGCTAAACTCATCCTGTTCGACTGCCTTTACCTTAATCCTTTTTAGAATTGCACCAGAAATTAAAATCTCGGTAGCACCGGGATTTATCAAAATACTAACGGTCTGGTCAGCGATGGTACCCGTCGTCTCGAGCACAGTCGACTGATGCTATGCCTGGCGGTTACTCATCGCTGCATGAATCTGATGGGCCTTGCCCATATCTCCGATGGTAGTGGGTCCAGCCGATCTGGACACTCTGGTCCTCTCCACCAGGAATTCGCGCTCGTAGTGTGGCTCCCCACACGTCCAACACCCCTTCTTCGACCCATTAGTCCTGGTACCTGAAGTAGAAAATGACGGCTTACCGGCCTGGAATCCTAGTTTGTTTTGCTGAACAGGCCTAAACTGCTATTGTTGTAGTCGACATTGTTGTTGATGTTGTGGTCCCCAATAAGGTGTCCTATTGAGGCATCGGTCGCCAAGGTGTAGTGAAAGTGGATCCCCTATAGAAGCCACAATATCTCGGCATATGTCTGGCTAGTGTTTGATGTTGTTGTTCTCCAGATGAAACCTGCCTTACTAGTCTCACTGGAGTCTTCGTCTGACCCCCACTAATAATCTCCTCCTCTACTATGAGGGCCTTCTGGATGACATCATGCAAGGTTTGAGGCATCAAAATCCTAACCTTTTCACGTATGTTGTCATTAAGGTCGAACACAAACCTGTTGACCTTAAGTTTCTCAGTGTTAAGGTGTGAAGCATACCAGAGCAATTCCATAAAATGAGCCTCGTACTCTAGCACCATACGACCTCCCTGTCGTAAGGTGTTGAACTCGTTGAGCTGACGCTCATTGAATTCCTTTGAAAGGTATCTCTCTCGGAATCATTCCTCAAACAGTTCCCATGACACGTCTTTGACGACCATCTTCAGCTGCGATAGGAGTGTCTTCCACCATAGAAGAGTGCTTCCATTTAGTTGGAATACCACCATGCAGACCTTCATGTTGAAGGTATAATCGTGAAGTGCAAAGCACATCGCCATGTTCTCCAACCATGCCTGGGTGGTTGCACCATCTGGGGCACCAAATAACTTGATAAATTTGACCTTCTCGAGTTAACGGTGAATGCTACCATTACCATATGGAGCGCGCAGTGGAACCTTAGTGGGTGTCGACCCCCTAGCCTCATCTCTGTCCAAACGTCTGATTAGTTCCTCAGACATGCACTGAAAATACCTCATCATTCCGACCACATCACCAACTGCTATATGATCTTGTCCGAGAACCTACTCATCTCCCTGGGGGTTAGACCCCTCAGGCATGGATGCTACTGGAGGCGTCACGCCTCCTCCCCTAGCACCCCGTCGTCTACCTCTGCAACATCCTCTAACCATGATTACCTACACGAATACAAGTCAACTCAATTAGTAACATTATAATAAAATCTTATGAATGAAATCCGTAGCGATCCCAAGTCGCAGGATGAACTGGCTCTAATACCACATGTAACATTCCCCTCTTGTACAACTCCTACGGCATACAACCGGAAAAAAAAAACAACCTTAATTTTTTTTTATTTTTTTTTGTGTGAGTGTGTGCAGGAAGGTAATAATGACATTATACTCATATCACAACACGATGATGAATACAATGCAAGAAACTCACACGACAACAACATAACGACCCAACATAAAAGCACATCAAGCACTTGGAAGAAATGTACGACATTCAACCTATGACGAATAAGAATGACTACCCGCCCGTCCTACCCTGCAATGGTTAGGACCTCCAGGACACATAAGCAACGCTCAAGCCTAGGTTCCCATCGATTTTGACAATCTAAGGTCTCATGGCTGGCAACTGTTCTGAGGAACAAGGAGGTGTCTACATCCCACCCAAAAACGAACAAGTCGAAGCCGACTAAGCTAAATGATAGCATCAAGATCATCGAGGACACCTCCTTCCACTAAAAATCAAAATTTTATAAATCTTTCAAGAATGTTAAAGTCGACCTTATAAAGTGTTTTACATAATGTAGACATTGAAATATTTTATTTACGCCCATATTGAAAACTATGTTATTTTATATAAAGTAGCATATTATACACACTTACAGTCTAAATTGTTTCAATAATGGAATCTAATGAAGAATTTATCTAATGAAAGTATAACTTGACTACTTACATCCAATAAAAATCCAAATCTTATAAGTTTTTCAAAAATATAAAAAGGTATTTTATTGAACATAAAAATTGACATATCTTATAATAGAATCTAATGATAAACTATAGCTTGACCATCGGCTTCCAATAAAATCTTATATCTTTTTCAATAATATTTAAAGACAACTCAAGTTTTTTACTTAGGACGAACATTGAAATATTTAATTTCGTGTCCATATAGAGAACTATGTTAATCCATATAAAGTTACATATTACACATAGTTACACATAAGTGTTCCAACAATAAAATCTAATGAATACGTATAACTTGAAATCTCGCTTCTAATAAAAATCCAATCTTATAAATCTCTGAAGAATATTTAGAGATAATCTTAAAAACACTTTACTTAATATGGACCTTGAATTAATTTTGGCCCACATTTAAAACTATATTATTTAATACCAAATGATATTTTATATACATTTACACTCTAAAAACCTACAATAAAAGAATCTAATAAAAGGATTTCCCTTAACATTACAACTGTTACTACTAACTTCTAATAAAAACCTAGTTCTTATTTTCAAGGTGCTATGCTAATTAGTTAACCAACAATTATCAAGCAAATGGGACACCGCTACTTGCCATTTCCCAAACTATTAGCATGTTTCTCTATTCTAAATAGCTCAGCGTTTTTAAAGGCAATTAAAATTCCACTTGCCATTCACATAACCCTTGGCATAGGGTTCTATCCTCAACCAAGATTCAACTATTTATAAAGCAATAAATCCCAAAAAAAACTAGACGCACAGGTGTGTAAATTCGGTCCAAAATCGGCAAGAAGCACAGGTGGGTTTGGTTGTCTAACTATTTAAGGTTTAGAAATAAATGGTAGTGGAGAGTATTATGTCTACCATGGTATCATCCGAAATTTCAAGTCAAATTCAATGCTGTCAAGTAAAGAATGGGGCATGGTCGAAATTTTGGAATGCAGGGTTAGACGTCTGGATTGTAGAGTAGTAAATTGAGGTGAAGAAGTTAATGGAGGTCATTCCCAACCACAAAGCCATGACCATCCCTACCCCCTACCATTCCAGTCAAGTTGTCCCACACTATGCGCTACACAAACATGGGGGCATAACTGAGTTATACATGTCACAATTTGTGGAAATCACAGTAGCCATTATATCCCTGGAATAAGACAAATTCATGGTAATTGTTGAAGCAGTCATTTTCTGTAATATGTTAATCGCTGCCACTACTGGGAAAGATTTTTTTTTTGTAATTTCAGTAACAAAAATTCTTTAGATTTAGTGATCAATACAAGGTAAATTCAGTCGAGAAACACGTTGAAGAAAACTCGTTAAACTCACTGAGAAGACACGTTGTACACAGTGATAAAGAACACCTTAATTCAGTGATGAACCACGTAGGTATATGCTAAAGAACGTTGGTCTACCCATGATATCAAAGAGATACTAACCATCAATAAAGCAATTTGCTAAGGTAATTCTTAAAATGAAAACTCCATTTGAAGACCAGTGTATAAATTCGGCCACTAACTACATTATACTGCAGAGAATGGTTAATCGTTGGCCAACAGAATTACGAGCGCAAGCCAAATTATCCATCAATATAAAACACATAGATAAATTGTCCATGACTATAAAATATAGGATTAAAATTTACTCATCAATGCATAAAAACGATCGCAGAGGTAAACTTTTTACATCTACTACATAATGACAATCATGAAGGTAACATTTTACATCCATCACATATCTACAATTGCAGGGGTAATATTTTACATCTATCATATAATTACAATTATTGGAGTAATAAAAACTAGTCAACCCAACACGAAACAAACGCAGATTCAAGTTAAATACTTTTTACATCTCAGGTTACCAATATAAAAATGATGACAACAGTAAGAGAATGCCAGGGCCATAAGGATAACTCATTGAAAGGATTGTAGGGATTCTATCAGTCGAGGTGCAGAAAAATAAACAACAAGGAAGCAAGATAATCCATATGCAGAGGTCGTACTGGAAGGCGCAAGTCAAACAAATAGGCAAGGACAACAACAGAGTTATCAGCTTATAGTTTCATCCTTCGCTTCATCATCCTCAGACAGAAAAGTAGGGTGTTGAGATCCATAGGTATTTTAATGGTAAGGCGACGACCATAGCTCAGGCTCCTGGACGACTGCTCTGACAACGACTAGCGAGCTAAGGACGAAAGGTAAGAAACCACGAATGAAACAATCAATCACATCCAGGTGGTCCAGATATGCGGGAAAATGACGACCATAGGAGACAACAACCATCAAGCTAGGCTAAGAAAAGTTTCCATCATCAACTTAAAAAGACATCAGCTTACTTTTCCAATAAACAAGCATATCCAAGCATAAGTCCTAATACCATATACGAAACATAAATTAAGAGAGCGTATTGTTTCCTGTTCACCCACTCTGAATGACGTTCTGCGTGCTTTGTGCAACTCCCGCTTGCTGACCATTGAGACTTTACCGATACCTCCCAGTCAAGTTTTGGGGTACTCGTCTTCCCCCTTAGCCCCCCGAGCCGCAAAGGGGCCACACACTATCCAGAGATTTCAATTAGCCCCCAACTCACCTCACAAAGCCAAGATACCACTCCTCTCCGAGCTGGGTATCCCAACTCCATCAAGTTAAATCAGTCAAGTAGATATTACTGTAGTGTAACATTACGCAAATAGAAGATGATCCTTCATCCTTCTCCTTCCCTCATTTTATAGAGTTTCGAACTTCCTTTCTTTCCTAAAATATCATTTAATTAAAGTTTTAAAAATAAATTCCTAAAAATTCTTCTCCATACAAGTGTCCCCCATGCCCTACATTCCTCCATAAATTAATTTCTTTAATTAACTAATTATCTTTATTTCCCTCACCCACCTAGAGTTACTCCTAGAATCACTCCTAGGTGTCCCCAAATTTTCTTACAGGTTTTAATAGCTTTCCCTTTTATTAAATTGCTAGTTCAGTTTAAATTAGAAAGTTCTTAAATGGTAGATGCTTTACTAAGTTTAACCTTCCTCTCTTTCCCTTAAGTTCCCCTTTTTCCCTTTTTATGTTACCTCTATTCCTAGTTTCTTAAAATTTATGATTTTCCCTCTTTCCCCTTTTTAATTAGAACTCAAAAAGGCAGGTGTGGAATTTAACCCCTTTTTCCCTTTTTTCATTTAATTAGTATATTTTAAATTATCAAAAAGATAAAACAATTAATTCCCTTTTTACATTTTATATCAACAATATAATGTTTGTGTACTTGTTGAGGTGACTGCAATATACTATGCTTCTGTGGATGAAAGTGCAACTATGCTTTGCTTGTTTTATCTCCAAGTAAACAAACCCAAACCAAAAGGGAAACAATTACCATATGTAGTCTTTCATTCATCCAAACTACCTCCCGAATAAGAATCACTAAATCCAACAAGATTAAACATTTTACAAGTGTAGTAATGCATACCAAAATTTAGATTTCCTTTCACATACATCAAAATCCTTTGGGTTTCCTTCATATGTATTTCATATGTCTCTGTCATGTATCCTGAAAGAAGAGAAACTGAATAAGAAATATCAGGTCTTGTGTGGGTTAATCACCAAACTTCCAACAATACTTATGTATGTTGCCTCATCAACTATTTCGGCACCATCGTCTCTACACAACACAATTACATGAGCAGTTGGAGTGGAGATTGATTTGCAATCAACCATATAAAAAAAAATCAACATATATTGTTCATACCTTTGACAAATGGAAATTTCATCCTCACTTTTATAAATATCCATAACTAGAAAATATTGCATGGGACCAAAATATTTCATCTCAAATTCATTCATCATAGAATTTTTGAATTCATCCTTCATCTTAGAACTGCTACCCATATATAATAACTTATCAACATACATACTTAAAATCAAAATATCATTACCTTGTTTGTAGTAAAGTGTAGGTTCACTCTTACTCGTTTTGATGCCATTCTTCTGAAAATATGCACCAATGCCAACATACCATGCTCTTGGTGCTTGCTTGAGGCCATATAAATCCTTCTTTAACTTGTAGTCCTGATTTTCTTTTCCTTGCACTTAAAAACCTTGTGGTTGTTCGACATAGACTTCGTCTTCTAAGTACCCATTCAAAAAGGAACTTTTCACATCCATGTGATGAATGTTCCATTTATTTTGAGCCGATAATGAAATCATCATTCTAACAGTCTCTTCTCTTGCTAGTGGCGAAAATATATCTTCATAATCAATTCCATACCTTTGTGTGAATCCTTTAGCAGCTAATCTTTTCGTGTCTCTATCAAAACTCCAATTGCTATTGTACTTAGTCTTGTAGACCCATTTACTACCAATATTTTTCTTGTCATGTGGAAGTTTTGTAAGATCCCAAGTATCATTCATGTGAATATAATCTATCTCTTCTTGCATTTCTTGCACCCAAACCTCATTATTACATGCATCTTCAAAACATGATGGTTCAAAATTATCCTAGGAATGTAAAGAAAAATTTATTATCTCTCCTATTGGATTTTCTTCATGTTCTTGACTTTTAATCCTTTGAGAAATGTCACTTAATATTCTTACCTTCCTCGTAGAATTGAATTTGATGTTGGGATTGGACTTGGAACTAAAGAATTATATGAGGGGCTACTTGGTGGATTTGTATCACTTGGAACTAAAATATTAGTGGGTTTCTCATTATCAATAGGCTCACTCGCCTTTAGCATCTAGGCTCTGTGGACTAATTGAACACATAATCCTCCTAGCCTATAATAATTGGCTCACCATCCTACAAAACACAACATATACACAAAGGCTCCCTGACCTCAAAATCGCACGCACTTAAGTTTGTTGTGCACAGTATCCTAGAATGTGCACACTTCATCATCTTAGTGCGCAGTACATGTGCCCACTATACCATGAAAGGTGCATGAAAAAGTGATATCAAACAACTCACCAAATTAAGTACATTTTCATTTACATTTACAATTTGGGTTCAACTTAGGGGTATTACATCATGGCCCGTTTTATGACCATAAACTCCTCCTTTATCAAAAATCAAATCTCTTGACATAAAAATGCTATCAGTGAGGGGATTATACAACTTGTAAGCCTTACTTTGTTCACTATATCCAACAAAAGTGCATGAATCACTTTTTGGATCTAACTTTTGTCTCTTTTGATTAGCTACATGGACATAGGCTACACAACCAAAGACTCTAAAATGATTAACAATAGGCTTTTTGTCATAGCAGGATTCATATGGAGTCATCATATCAAGTGCACTTGTGGGATAGTTATTTAGAATATATATAGTTGTATAAACTGCATCACCCCTAAACAAATTGTTTAATCCCTTGGTTTGCATCACCCCTAAACAAATTGTTTAATCCCTTGGTTTGTAACATACCTCTTCCATTTCCACTAATGTACGATATTTTATTTTTCTTACTCCATTTTGTTGAGGCATGTGATAAATGGTTAGTTGTCTTTTGATGTCATTCACATTACAATAATTCTTAAAATCTTTTGAACAAAATTCTCCTCCATGATCAATCCTTAAGCACTTGATTTTGCAACCTCTTTCATTTTCCACAATGGCTTTAAACCTCTTGAACATATCAAAGGATTCATCTTTGGTCTTCAAAAAATAAACCCAACATTTTTGTGACTAATCATTACTAAAAGTAATAAAATATGATGACTTACCCAAGCTCTTTTTTTGCATAGGACCACAAATGTATATTGAACTAATTGAAGTGGATAATGGGCCCTCCATGCATTTCCTTTTAAAAATTTCTCTCTTTCATGTTTTCCTTTATCACATCCTTCACAAACCTCCTTGTGCTATTGAACCTTAGGAAAACCATAAACTAATTATTTTAATGTTAGAAGCTTCAAACTATGAAAATTTAAATGTCCATACCTTAGATGCCACAACCAACTTTTTCCCTCATATGCCATATTGGCAAGATGGTTGTTATGTTCTCCAAACATCAATGATAATATCCTATTCTTTGACATAGGCACAACTGTGACCACCCTTTTGCCTCTATTATTATCATAAATTGTACATTGTTGATTTTCAAACACCACCTTATAATTTTTCTCACAGAATTGGCCAACACTTAATAAATTATTCTTTAATTGTGGATTGTAATAAATATCTTTAACACTTTTCATACATTATTTAGTATGGACTTCCATATATCCCTTTGCAACAACCTCCAATGATTTTTCATCACCAAGATTGACCTTGGATTTGAAACTTTCATCCATTGTAGAAAAATGTAACGAACCTCCTCATTGGGACGATGAACCACATATAATTTTTATTTTTTATTTTTATTATTTATTTTTCTTTTTTTTAAAGTGTGTGCATGCGTGTACAAGGGAAACAAACACATTCGACTTTGTGTCGCCACTCGAAGATGAACAATATGCAACCACGACGAACATAACATGACGACCTAAGATGCACCACAAGTAACTGCATGCATTAAACGACGGTCAATCAACAAATGAGTAAGACTGACTACCCGCCCGTCCTACCCTGCAATGGTTAGGACCTCCAAGACACATAAGAAACGCTCAAGCCTAGGTTCCCATAGATTTTAACCATTTAAGGTCTCAGGGCTGTCGACTATTCTGAGGAACATGGAGGTGTCTACAACCCGCCCGACACAAGCAGACCAAGCGACAAAAGGATTGCAACCAAGTAGAACAAAAATTAATGAACAACCATGAACTCTACGGAAGGCGCAAGTCCAAAGGACTCCGACAACAACCAACCACAATCAATCCATGCAACTAGCTAAATCCACAGAGTCCACAATCATCGATTCATCATAGAATAATCAAATTTACAAGTGAGGATGGACAGGTTTAATCAATCTAGATTATCATAAATGCAATCCTAAATATCAATAATTAGAACAATTTATTATATCTTGACAAAATTACGATTACGATACTTGTACTGAATGTCATGCAAGTATCAATTCTATATCAACTTAATGTCAATAAATAGGTAGTGTAATTCCATCATATTTAATCTTCTCCATACAAAAATGATTAAGTAGAAAAATGGATAAGGATGATTAATCTTTTATAAATATGGATTCTCACTATTAGTTGCATGCCATAGGTTCTAATCCTCATATACATAATAATTTAATTTGTCCTTTTAAATCAATGATAATCAATGCACTTGTCCTTTTGTGCTTTCTAAACCACTATTTAGTGACATTTTTTTTTAAATAGCTAATCACAAATTTAAGTTATCCTTTGCTATACACTAATGATTATTCGGGAACTAAGGTATATTTATTTATCATCATTAATAATTATTGGTTATGAACTAAGGTATTATGTTTATTTATTTTAGTTATTAATAAACAAAATGTTATTTTATCATTTTGTTTTTAATAACAAGATTAATCGATGCTGTAACACTGGTTTCCTTATTACGTTCAAATTCATAAATTTATTGAAATGATGATACGCATCCCTGCCTTAAATTTATATCATTCATACCAGTAAATATACCACATAAACTTTTAAAACAATACCCCAATTATATTAAGACAAATTCTTTTTTATCCGAATTATGGATAGATTGTTAGATTATTAGTCTCGCAATCAAACACAAACAATTTATTTATCTGTAATGACTTACACCTTTAAATTTTGACTATCTGTGATCCTTACAATATTAAAAATGGGTTGGAAGGAGTACCGAAATGCCATTAAATTCAGGTTGAACTGACGTAATGATTTCTTAACCAACACGCTCTGGCAGTTTAAACGAGGGAGTGTAGTTGGTCAACACCAGGCGATCGAATCAACTGGCAGAAAAATATCAGTTAATTTCCAAACTACAAAATGAGAGATCAAGCATAGATAAATATAAGAATCGAATGAAAAATGTTTTATTTAAGAATACCATGCATCTCATGGCTATGACGAATCAAAGGCATCTGGAAGCCCATCCATCTTTTAAATCCAAGGCTATTGATTGGCTTGCTCTTAACACAGCCTTCCAGAAAAGAATAGGCTTTAACGCTCTGGTTTCACAGATGATTGTTCAGTGATTTGTCAGCAACAGGAGAAAGTTAAGCAATCATTGTGGAGATGCAGGATAGCCCAAAGATTCAGGTAGTGAATATGTCTATTGGGCATCTGCTACCATGGAAAGGGTTATGGCAGGCAACCTTTAATGGAGATTTTACATTGTTGTGGTTGGATAAATTGGCAACTTACAGACAGATGTATTCATACAATATCATGCCAAGTTAGACATTTTCCAATGAGTTCCAGATCAGACATGATGGCTCTCCTCGCTAATATTGGGAGGAGAAAGCCACATTTATCTATTATGACCTAGTAATGTAAAGCTTTACTCTAAACCAGTAATGTAAAGCTGTATGATGTACCTCTCCGACTTGAATTTGAAGTGCATAGTTATGAAACAATCGAGAAGTCTGTTGGGTACCCACGCTAGAATGAAATTTAAAACCAGTTTTTCAACGAAAAGGCCCAAGAGGAATTCGCTAGGACAAATTCGCCCTTACCCCCAACACAGAATGGATTCTACCAGAATGACTTCTACCGAATCAAAATCAGAACGAAATTGCCATACATGAAATTGACAGAGCCAAGGTTTACAGGAACCATTTCACTGAACGAGAAGCCATTATGCACTAAAATTGTAAAATATCCATTGATGTATGAATTATAAAGTTGCCATTGAAATACAGTCGCTGACATGCCCAGAATATAAATTCGTCGTTGCAATATCTTCTTATCATGCAATGGCTATCCGAGATATGCTATAGCAATTGGTTTTTTTTTATCAAGGGAGGCCACAGCCATTACACACTACACTTATCACAGGATGTCTATGCAATAACACACAATGATGGTTATCTACGGTATTATACATAATATTAAACCACAGTAAAATACCGCATTAACACCTAGAATTATACACAAAAATCCACACCCTGTCTACGAGTGTTAACTCACAGTAAAGTTTATACACTGTAATGATTAACACATATTAATAACTGAACTACGAAATACACCACATCCACGTGTATACAACTTATAAATATAACGAATTTGCAGAAACCCATACAAAACAAAATTTGCCAGAACACATTCCCAGAACGAATTTTCTTTTACACCCATCAAGGAACGAATTCAAATTTTCTTAATCTATTTAAATAATAGAGGTAAATAACTTTATTAACAGAGGTAAGTAACAACAATACAAATTTTATTATCTCGGAAATAGAAGGGGTACGTAACATCGGTAAAAATTTTATTATCTCGCAAATGGCAGAGATAAGTAACAACGGTAATTTTTTTATTGTCATGAGGTTCTTCAATAGCTTATTAGTTGCAATCCATACCCAAGAAACCTATAGAATATAAAATTGTACATGATTTTCCACAATAATACTGTATCATATGAGAAATTTTAAATAAAAACAACAGTTACAATAGTTACAATTGTAATCACTGACTAAATAAATAAAAATAGCCAACCAATCCATTTACACCGATATACTGATCCCAGTATAAGTCGTAATGCATTCTAATCTACTAAAATACAAATCATATTGTTTCCTTATCGTCTGCCTCGATTGACGTCCACGTCCTCCATGCCACTCCCACTCACTAACCATCGAGACCTCACCAGTACCTCCCAGCCAATGCTAGGGGTATTATGCTTCCCCCTTAGCCCCCCGAGCCGGAAAGGGGCCACACACTATCCAAATGGTACGTCTAGCTCCCAGCTCACCTCGCAAGGCCGAGCTACCACTCCTATCCGAGCTAGGAAATCCCAACTCCTCACAAGTAAATTAGTCAAGTCACTAATCCGGCAGCGTAACGTTACGCTAACAGCCGATCCCCTACTTCCTCCTCCTTCTTCTCTTTTATAGAGTTTTAGAACTTCCAAACTTTCCCTAAATCTCATTTATATTAAGTTTTAATAAAAATCTTCTAATAATTCTCCTTCGTACAAGTGTCATCCATCCCCCACTTTCCTCCCATAATTATTTTCTTTAAATTAATAATTGTCTCATTTCCCTCACCCACCTAGAGTTACTCCTAAATTTACTCCTAGGTGTTCCTAGATTCCCTTACAAGTTTTAAATACTTTCCCTAAAATGAAGTTGCTAATTTAGTTCAATTTAGGAGGTTCTTAATTGCATATTCTTTAATAAGTTGACCTCTTGCTTTTTACCATAAGTTTCCTCTTTCCCTTTTTATGTCACCTCCATTCCCTATTTTCCTAATTTTTTACTATTCCCTTCTTTCGCGTTTTTATTAGAGCCAAAAATGATAGTTGCAATTTAACCCCTTTCCCTTTTATTATTAATTCAACATCTTTTAAAAGTATCAAAAGTTAAAAATAATTAATTTCTTCTTTATATATATATTTTTTTATCCACTGATTTTATTTAATTTCTTACTCTCTTCATTTTACCCCAAAATTTATGAAGACCAAATTATTACGTAAGGGGTTTTTATTTTAAATTTTATTATTATAATTTTATATAGATATTTTCTCAAGGGTAGACAAAACCTTACCCCTAGTGAAGTTTTTAGACTTAGGACTTATATTTTGAACTGGGCGACATTTAATTATGGGAGTTGTTTTAAATTTTCTTAAAGTGTTTAATGTCTTAGGGCCATCTAGGTTCATTCCTTTATCATCATCAACGCGACGTGCCCTTCAGGACGCACTATGTGCTCCAAGGGTGCCACTCGCCTCTTTTGTTTCTTTGAGCAACGTGCCCTTCAAGGATGATTTTAAGGATGGAAATTTATTTTTAAATGTAGAAACCTTGGCAAATATTACTAATCCTTAACATTCCAACTATAAAATGTTTGGCAATATTTTTGTAAAAATATTCAAATTTATAAGGATTTTATTTAGTTTGTATAAAATTTTGTCGATTTTTAAGGTAAAATAATTTTATTCTATAGAATTTGGGCAAATTAGTTTTGGAATAGCGAATTTGTTTTGGAGAAAAAACATGGAAAATTAGCCCATTAGCGAAATTTAGCCCCTAAAATCATCCCTGGTGCCCTTCAGGACGCACCATGTGGTCCAAGGGTGCCACTCGCTTCTTGACTGATTGGTAGACATCAATAACCCCTAGAGTCAACACTCTGCCAGGTGAAGTTGTGGGAGACTAAGGACTTCTAAGGAATAAGGCACCCTCCTTATTGCGCGCCCCTTAGAATCATCGTGAGTGAGTGTTGCAATTTTCCCTCGTGGCATCGTGGGTCCTCTCGAACTAGGTAATCGTTAACCTACAGTTCGAGCCATGGTGGGAGTGCTAGTAGGCTGTGGTAGGGCTGTTGTCCACACCTCTCCCTCAACCTCTCTAGTAGTCATGTGTGGCCCCTTTACTCCATATGTGAGTCTGGTCGGCAATCTATCGTCAGCCTGCATCATCAACAAATCATGTGAGAACATGTCCACATCATATCATCTCATCAAATGTACTAATATCATAGTAAATAAATCAAACCCCAATATCACACTCCCTGACTCGATCCGGAGTCCAAGGGGTTCCATCGATGCCTCTGCATCCTCAAGTTCTAAAACCCTGCACACTAAGTAAAACCGAGTCAATAGCACCTATCCATGTCAATGTAGTAAAACAACATGTCATCTACCATAATGCATCATAATCAAGGACAAATGTTTTAATATCATAATAGTCCAGATCACTTGTGAGAAAGTGTCCTCAAATAATAAGTTTTCACAGTCCGCCAGAGCGGGATGTTACATACACCCCCTCTTGGTCTAAACTTCATCCCGAAGTTTCGTAGTATAAATGCCAAAAAAGTGTATCACAGTATCATAAGTCTATCTATCAAACAAAAATGTAAATTGTTGGTGCATATCATATGCGTCCTCCCAGGTCGTCGAGTGCGGACTATAATTGTCCCACTGGACCTTGACCTAGTCTACTATTCGACGTCGTAACTGCTGAATGGGATGATCTAAGATGCGGACCAACTCAGTCGTGAGCACTCCCTTGTCCGATACCTGCAAGGAACTCATGTCAATCACATGTGTAGGATCACTAATATAATGTCTCAAAACAAATACATGAAAAACATCATGCATACACCTCAAAGAATCAGGCAAGGCTATTCGATAAGCCACGGGCCCATTTCTCTCCACAATCTTGAAAGGTCCCATGAACCTAGGAGAGAGTTTAGCTCCCTTTCCAAACTTGATCGAACTCTTATGCGATTTAACCTGCAAGAAGACTCGATCTCCGACCTCGTAACTATGGTCGACTCAGTGCGCATCGGCATAAATCTTCAGTCGATCCTGAGCTTCTTTAATCCTTTGTCTTATGGTTTTTGTTTTCTCTTCCATTTCTTGGATCGCTTCTGGTCCCACCAAGACCCTATCCTAAAGATGATCCCATCTCAAGGGAGTCCGACATTGTCTCCCGTAAAGAAACTCGAAAGGAGCCATTTTAATGCTGCTCTGGTAACTGTTGTTGTAAGCGAACTCTACTAGAGGAAAGAATTCTTCCCAAAACTTTTGTTGGTCCATCACATACATGAGAAACATGTCCTCCAAGGTCTGGTTCATTCGTTCGGTCTATCTGTCAGTCTCGGGGTGATATGTAGTACTAAAGTTATGTTGGGTTCCCAAGGCCTCTTAGAAACTCGTCCAAAATCGTCCAGTAAACACCGATCCTCAATCGGATATAATCTTCTTAGGCACGCCATGCAGCCTCACAATCTCACTGATGAAAACTCTAGCTATGTCAGGTACCTGATACGTTGTACGCACAGGAACAAAGTGAGCACTCTTCATCAGAGTTTCTACTACTACAAAAATCGAGTCATGTCTCCTGGCCGTCAGTGGAAATCCAACAATAAAATCCATCGAAATAACCTCCCATTTCAATTCCAGAATGGCATGTGGTTGAAGTAATCCTACTGGGTGTCTATGTTTAGCCTTTACCATCTAACACTCAAGACATTTGGCCACATAGTTGACTATGTCGACCTTCATTCCCTTCCAGAAGAATAAGGGTTTAAGGTCTTCCCTCATCTTTGTGACTCCCCGGTGAGCCATGTAAACTGCTCTATGAGCCTCGCTAAGGATCAACATCCTCAACTCGTTGTTTCGTGGTACGTAAATCCGACTTTTAAACCTCAATAACCCATCACTATCGAAATAAAATCCCTCATATCGTTGTACCGTCATTGTGTTTTTTCCGATAAAACCCTCGACCTCTTGGTACCAGTCGTCGTCACGCTATAAAGTTAGAATCTTTTCACGTAGATTCATCTGAAGAGGTAACATCGAAAATATGTGTGGCCTATGACTCAAAGCATCTGCCACTAGGTTCACTGTTCCGTTTATGTAAGTAATTTCAATGTTGTACTCGCTAAGCAATTCCGACCAATGTCGTTGTCGCGCGTTCAGGTCGCTTTGCGTAAAAATGTGTTGTAGTCCACAATGATCAGTCTTTAGTTCAAATTTTCATCCAACAACGTAGTGTCTCCAAACCTTCAAGTCATATACAATGGCTAATAACTCCAAATCGTGTGTCGCGTAGTTCTCCTCGTGCCTTCTCAGTTTCCTCAAAATGTAAGCAATCACTCGTTCATCTTGCATCAAGACTCCCCCTAAACCTTCCTTGGATACGTCAGTGCATACCAATAAGTCCACGTCCATGTCAGGGACCTTTAGTATCGGTGTTGTTTTTAACAACTCCTTAAGCCTCTGAAATGCTTCCGCGCATTTCTCGGTCCAAACAAACTTCTTATTTTTCTTCTGCAAATCCATGATCAAATTTTCTATCTTCGAAAATCCCTCGACAAACCGTCGATAATATCCTGCTAAACCCATAAAGATACGCACTTCTGTGACACTTGTCAGCACATGCCGTTCCATAATAGCCTCGACCTTGGCTGGGTCCACGACGATACCTTCACCGGAGATGACATGCCCTAAGTAGTGAATCTTTCATTGGTAAAAAGAGCATTTGGACAACTTCCCATACAATTTCTGCTCTCGCAGACACTGTAGTACCAAGTGTAAGTGCTCGTCATGCTCCTCTATCATCCGAGAGTAGATCAAAATATCGTCAATGAATACTTGGACAAAATTTTCCAAGTACTCGCGGAACACCCCGTTCATCAAACTCATAAATACTCCCGGGGCGTTTGTTAGTCCAAACGGTAAAACAGTAAACTCGTAATGTCCAAACCTCGTCTTAAAGGTGGTCTTAGGGACATCATCCTCCTTGATCCGCAACTGGTGATACCCTGATCGCAAATCAATCTTGGAGAACACTGTCGCACCCTTCATTTGATCAAACAAATCATCAATTCTCGGCAAGGGATACTGATTATTGATCGTGCCCTTGTTCAATTGACGGTAGTCGATGCAAAGCCTCCACGATCTGTCCTTCTTTCATATGAAAATAACTAGTGCACCCCAAGGTGACACACTAGGGCGTATCAGTCCCAGGTCCAGCAACTTCTTCAGTTGCATTTCAAATCTTGTAACTCCGGGGTGGACATCCGATAAGGCGTTCTTACTATCGGTTCAGTCCCTGGTCTTAAGTCTATGGTACACTCCAATTCCCTCTCTGATGGCATCCCAGGTAACTCCTCCGAAAATACGTCAGAAAACTCTCTCACCATCGGAAGGTGCTCAAGTCTTTCCGCTACTCCCTTCTCGTTTAACACAAGGATCGCATAAAGATTGCACCCCTTTTGCATACTCTTCCATAACTGTAAGAAAGAGACGAACCTCATGGAAACTCCCTAGTTCCATCCTACAATCACATGTATTTGTCCCTCATCAACAATCAAGATCAACCATTTTGTCTTACAGTTGAGTATCGCCTCCTGCGATTCCAACCAATCCATACCAATCACGACGTCATAAGATCCTAAGATCATGACGTACAAGTTGGACCTTGTGACAAACTCTCCCAGGTTAAGGGAACAGCCCGTAACCTTTCCTCCAACCTTCTGTTTGGCTCCCAAAGCCATCTCTACAAAGCTAAACTCATCTTGTTTGACTGCCTTTATCCTAATCCTTTTTAGCGTTGCACCAGAAATGAAACTTTCGGTAGCACCGGGATCTATCAAAATACTAAGGGTCTGGTCAGCGATAGTACCTATCGTCTTGAGCACAGTCAACTGGTTCTATGCCTGGCAGTTATTCACCGCTGCATGAATCCAATGGGCCTTGCCAATATCTCCCATGGTAGTGGTTTCTGCTGATCCGGACGCTTTGGTCCTCTCCACAGGACAGTCTCGCTAGTAGTGTGGATCCCCACACGTCCAACACTCCTTCTTAGGCCCAGTAGTCCTAGTACCTGAAGTAGAAGATGATGGCCCATCGGCCTGGAACCCTGGTCTGTGTTGCTGAACAGGCCTAAACTGCTACTACTGTGGGTGACGTTGTTGTTGATGTGGTGGTCCCCGATAAGGTGTCCGCTGCTGAGGCGGTGGTCGTCAGGGTGTAGTGAAAGTGGATCCCCTTTCGAAGCCATGATATCCCGATGGATGTCTCGCTGATGTCTGGTGCTGTTGAGTTCCAAATGGAACTTTCCCTACTGGTCTCACTGGAGTCCTGGTCTGACCCCCACTGATAAGCTCCTCCTCTGCTATGAGGGCCTTCTGGACGAAATCGTGCAAGGTTTGAGGCATCAAAATCCTAACCTTTGCACGCAGGCTTCCATTAAGGCCGAACACAAACCAGTTGAACTTAAGTTTCTTTGTGTTAAGGTGTGGAGCATACTGGAGCAGCTCCATAAAATGAGCCTCGTACTCGGGCACCGTAAGACCTCCCTGTCGTAAAGCATTGAACTCATTGAGATGACACTCAATGAATTCCTCTGAAAGGTACCTCTCTCGGAATCGTTCCTCGAATAGTTCCTATGTAACATCTTCGACGACCATGTTTAGCTATGGTAGGAGCATCTTCCACCATAGAAGAGCTCTCCCCTTCAGTTGAAAGACTGCCATGTGGACCTTCATGTTGGAGGTATAATCGCGAAGTGCGAAGCACATTTCCATGTTCTCCAACCATGCCTCGGCTGTTGCACCATCCGAGGCACCAAAGAACTCAGGAAATTTGACTTTCTCGAGTTCACGGTGAATGCTACTAGTACCGACCGGAGTGCATGGTGGAACCTCAGCGGGTGCTGACGCTCTAGCCTCATCTATGTCCAAATGGCTGATCAGTGCCTTGGACATGCTCTGAAAAGATCTCATCATCCCAACTACATCGCCAACTACTATCTTCTCCCGTCCGAGAACTTGCTCATCTCCCTGGGGGTTAGACCCCTAAGGTGTGGATGCTACTGGAGGCATTGCGTCTCCTCCCCTAGCACCCCGTCATCTGCCTCCGCGACTTCCTCTAACCATGATTACCTACATGCACACAACCAACTCTATTAGCAACAGTATAATCAAATCATGTCAGCGAAAGCCGTAGTGATCCCAAGTCGCTGGTTGAACCCGCTCTAATACCATATGTAATGAACCTCCTTGCTGGGACGACGAACCACATATAAAAAAAAAAATATTATTTATTTTATTTTATTTTATTTTTAAAAGTGTGTGCGTGTGTGTGCAAGGGAAACAAACACATTTGACTCTGCGTCACCACTCGACGACGAACAAGACACAACCACAATGAACACAACATGACAACCTAAGACGCACCTCAAGTAACTGCATGCATTAAAGATGGTCAATCAACAAATGAGTAAGACTGACTACCCGCCCATCCAACCCGACAATGGTTAGGACCTCCAAGACAAATAAACAATGCTCAAGCCTAGGTTCCCATCGATTTTAACTATTTAAGGTCTCAGGGCTGGCGACTATTTTGAGGAACATGGAGGTGTCTACAACCCGCCCGACACAAGCAGACCAAGCGACAAAAGGATTGCAGGAAAGTACAACAAAAATTAATGAACAACCACGACCTCTATGGAAGGTGCAAGTCCGAAGGACTCCGAAAACAACCAACCATAATCAATCCATGCAACTAGCTAAATCCACAAAGTCAACAATCATCGATTCATCATAGAATAATCAAGTTTACAAGTGAGGATGGACAGGTTTAATCAATCTAGATTATCATAAATGCAGTCCTAAATATCAATAATTAGAACAATTTATTATATCTTGAAAAAATCACGATTACGCTACTTGTATTGAATGTCTTGCAAGTATCAATTCTATATCAACTTAATGTCAATAAATAGGTAGTGTAATTCCATCATATTTAATCTTGTCCATATAAAACTGATTAAGCACAAAAATGGATAAGGATAAATAATCTTTTATAAATATGGATTCTCACTATTAGTTGCATGCCCTAGGTTCTAATCATCATATACATAATAATTTAATTTGTCCTTTTAAATCAATGATAATCAATGCACTTGTCCTTTTGTGCTTTCTAAACCACTATTTAGTGAATTTTTTTAAAAAATAACTAATCACAAATTTAAGTTATCCTTTGCTATACAAAGATGATTATTTGGGAACTAACGTCTATTTATTTATCATGATTAATAATTATTGGTTATGAACTAAGGTATTATGTTTATTTATTTTAGTTATTAATAAATAAAATGTTATTTTATCATTTTGTTTTTAATAACAAGATTAATCGATGTTGTAACACTGGTTTCCTTCTTACGTTCAAATT
>SNQJ01S0137254.1:0-22863 GCA_010110895.2 Picea sitchensis | reverse complement strand
ATCACTTCATTTATGTAGTGTTGTATGTTGATGACATGTTGTTGGTAGGAAATAACATGGATGTTATCAAGGAAGTGAAATCGCAGCTATCCTCCAAATTTGACATGAAGGATCTCGGTGTTGCTAACTTGATTCTCGGAATGGAGATTAAAAGAGATCATGCAAACAAGAAACTCTGGTTGAATAAGAGAAAATATGTTGAGACTATATTGCAGAGGTTTAATATGCATGGAAGTAAACTGGTCAAGGTTCCTATTCCTATAGGTGTAAAGTTATCTGCATATCAGTGTCCCAAGACATAGGAAGAATAAGAGGACATGTCCCATGTTTTGTATGCCAGTGAAGTTGGCAGTTTGATGTATGCAATGGTTTGTACTAGACCAGACATTGCATATGCAGTGGGAGTTTTGAGCAGGTATATGTCAAAACCAGAGAAGGAGCATTGGAAAACAGTAAAGAGGGTCTTCAGGTATCTGTGTGGCACTACCAATTATGGATTGTGCTACCAAGGAAGACTAGGATTGGACATAGTGTTTTACATACATGGATTTGTTGATGTGGACTGGGTTGGAGATCTGGATTGCATAAGATCTACTAGTGGGTATGTGTTTAACCTATTTGGAGGAGCAATCAGTTGGATGAGCAAAAGACAGGCTATAGTGGCACTCTCAACTACATAAGTTGAATACATGGAAGCCACTCATGCAAGCAAGGAAGAAACATGGTTACAAAGATTGTGTTCAGGTATTGGGTTGGTACAACAAGCAGTGAGATTAGATTGTGACAGTTTGAGTGAAATATTCCTGGAAAAGAACCCAACTTATCATTCGAATAAAAATCATATTGATGTTCAGTATCACTTTGTGAGAGACATGGTTGAGGAAAATAAGGTGTTGATGGAAAAGGTTGACACTTTGAAGAATGTTGCAGATTCATTGACAAAGTCTGTGAGCACAAAAAAGTTCTCTTGGTGTAAAGTAACAATGGGCATTTATATCCTGAATTGTTGACTATATAATCCCCTGGAACCCTGGATGCAAAGAAAACAACAAGTGGGAGAATGTTGGGTATGTGTTATATTCTTTGCATGTGTGTGTGTGGGTCTGTCAGATATGACAACTGCGTCTGAAGATCCCTCTAGTAGTTCTATTTGTGTCATGTGCACCAGACGCTTTCCTAGGGAGGTCCCAGGGGGGCATGTAAGGTAGCTAGAGAGGTAGTGGGGGGGCCCAGAGGGACCATAGTGATAATAGTGGAGGCCATTCAATGTAAGGTGGACTAAATCCACTATATTATTAAATAAGTCCCACTATGGTAGTTAGACATAATAAATGGTTAATTAGATATAATAAATGTAAGAGGACTTCTTAGAAGGTTCTACTTCTAGAAGATTCCTCCTCTAGAATGTTCTTACGTGATGGTAGCACTATATAATAGGGTTCAAGCAATGTAATGGGATATGAAGAGAATTATTGTGTTGTGATTTGTATCTCAATAGGAGGATTCCCCCTTGAAGAAGCAAGTGAATAGGAGAGAATCTCTTCCATAATAGGATCCATTGTATGGTGTTGTCCTACCTCAAGAGTTTGGTAATAATAAAGTGTGGTTTTTTCTATATTGATTTGTGGATCTATTATGTATTCAATATTTGTGGTGATTATATTTTTATATCTATTCAGTTTCTTAACAAGTGGTATCAGATCCCTTTCCTTGACAGACATTGTGGGCAAATATTTTTTATTTTTGCAGATTTTTTTTTTCGGAGAAGAAAAAAAAGAGGGCCGTGGCATTCCAGAAATTTAGGTATATTTTTGTGGAAAATTTGTAGAAATAGGTTGTATATCTGAGTTCCTCTCAGAAAAAAACCCAATTTAAAAAAAAAAATCGTTTGAAATGGAGTACAGGAAGTCAAGATATTGAAGTTTTAAAATCTGCAATTTTTTAGGGTTTTTTCTGTGAACGACAACGCGGTTTTTTTTATTTATTTATGTAGAAGTTGAAGGAAAAATTTTCCCAAACAATTTTTTTTTTCTGATTTCCTCTCATAATTTCACCCAATTTAAAAAAAAAAAAACAGTCGAAACAGAGTCCGGGAAATGAAGTTATGAACATTTTAAATGCAACAATTTTTTAGGGTTTTTCCAGAAAAAACCGCGATTTTCTGCCGTAACTTATTGTTCTATTTTTTGGGTTTTTTCATGATGGATGTGAGACTGAAGAGTTCATAGGGTGCTCAGATGGCTATTTCCTCTCAAAACCTCAAATAAATTCTACAAATTACTGAAGCATTCAAATCCCAATTCTATGGCACATTGGATGTTAGATTGCATGACCTTGCAGATGGCCTCAATGATAGCTTTCGTAGTATTCAAGATTCATTGGATAGAATGCAGGAGAGATTTCTTATGGTGGACATCAGGGATGAATATAATCAAGAAATGTATATTTGGTATGATTTTGAGGCCGATTGTGATGATTGGTATATGGATAGTTTTCATTTCTGGGATGACAATCACTTTCATATTTTATTTGATGACTCTAATGCTCCTTCTGTAAAGAGCATCAATGTGACAAATCGAGAGTCAATGATTATTACCAGTGTCCATCCTGCATATTCTACAGTGGTATTATTCCTTCATGATTTTGTTACGACCATTTTCCACTATGTGGGTGGATCTTCTTATTTGGATCCACATGACAGGTGTCAGTCTTTGGAGCATCATTTTGAGTTGGTTATTGGGTTCCAAAATTTTCCACGAGGAGTTCACATGACCACTTGGACATGGGAACCGGGCTTACAATGGTGGTTGGAATACTTGAGAATGGTAGATTTCATTTCTATATGAGACCTTGGTTCTCCAACCTTCTTCAACATTATGGTCCACAATTATCCATGGGACCCTGGTATATGGTTGTACATCAAGCGTTGAGGACAACACTTTCATAAGGGGGATGAAATGTAAGGTAGATAGAAAGGTAGTGGGGGGGGAAAGGGCCCATAGTGATAATAGTGGAGGTCATTCAATGTAAGGTGGAATATGTCCACTATATTATTAAATAAGACCCACTATGGTAGTTAGATATAATAAACGTAAGATGACTTCTTAAAAGGTTCTACTTCTAGAAGATTCCTCCTCTAGAATGTTCTTAGGTGATGGTAGCACTATATAAAGGGGTTCAAGCAATGTGATGGGACATGAAAATAAATATTGTATTTGGAGCGGTATCTCAATAGGAGAATGCCCCCTCGAAGAGGCAAGTGAACAAGAAATGATCCCTTCCATAATAAGATCCATTGTATGATGTTTCCCTACCTCAAGGGTTTGGTAATAATGAAGTGTGGTTTTCTATATTGTTTCATATATATTATGTGGTAACTGTATTCAGATATCTTTGGATCTATTGTGATATTTTGTATTCAGTCTCTGGGTTCTTAACAAGTGGTATAAGAGCACTTTCCTTGGCAAGCATTGTGGGCAAATATTTTTATTTTTGTAGATTTTTTTTCGGAGAAGAAAAAAAAAAGGGTCATGAAATTCCAGAATTGCTTGGCATATTTATATGAAAAATTTGTAGAAATTGGTTATTTATATGAGTTCCTCTCATAAAAACACCCAAGTTGAAAAAAAAACGTCTGAAACAAAGTCAGGGAAGTTAAGATATTGAAGTTTTAAAATCTGCAATTTTTCAGGGTTTTTTCCGTGTACGGAGGCGTGCTTTTATTCTATTTATGTAGCAGTTGGAGGCCGAATTTGTTCAAACAAATTACAGATCTAATTTCCTTTCATAATTTCACCCAATTTCAAAAAACAAATCAGCCGAAACAGAGTCCGAGAAGTGAAATTATAAACATTTTAAATTCAACAGTTTTTTAGGGTTTTCCAAAAAAAGTCGTTATTTTCTGTCGTAAGTTATTGTTCTATTTTTGGGTTTTTTCATGATGGTTGCGGGATAGAAGAGTTCATAGGGTGATCATATGGCTATTTTCTCTCAAACCCTCAAAGAAATTTTTGAAGAATTCAAATCCCAATTGTATGACACATTGAATGACAAATTTGATGCCTTTGGAGATGGCCTCAATGATAGTTTTTGTAGTATTCAAGACTCATTGGATAGCATGCAAGAGAGATTTATTATGGCAGACATTGAGGATGAGTATAATCAAGAAATATATTCTTGGTATGATATTGATGCCTATTGCGATGATTGGTATATGAATAGTTGTCATTTATGGGATGACCACCACTTCCATATTTTATTTGATGTCTCTACTTCACCTTCTGTAGAGAACATCAATGTCTCACATCAAGAGTTAGTTATGATTACCAGCGTACAACCTACATATTCTACAATGGTATTGTTCCTTCCAGATTCAACATTGACCCTTTCCCACTGTGTGGTTCAATATTCTTATTTGGATCCACATGATAGGTGTCAGTATTGGGAGCATCATTTTCAGTTGGTTATTGGGTGCTGATATCTTCCATGTGGAGTTCACATGAGCACTTGGACATGAGACCCTGATTTACAATGGTGTTTGGACTACTACAACATGGTGGCTTCCATTTCTCAATGGGACCCTGGTTCTCTAGTATACTTCGACACTATGGTCCACACTTATCCATGGGACCCTGGTATATGGTTGTACATCAAGCATTGAGGAAAACACTTTCATGAGGGGGATGGAATGTAAGGTAGCTAGAGAAGTAGTGGGGGGGGGCAGAGGGCCCATAGTGATAATAGTGGAGGCCATTCAATTTAAGGTGGAATAGATCCACTATATTATTAAATAAGACTCACTATGGTAGTTAGACATAATAAATGGGTAATTAGATATAATAAATGTCAGAGGACTTCTTAGAAGGTTTTACTTCTAGAAGATTCCTCCTCTAGAATGTTCTTAGGTGATGGTAGCTCTATATAATGAGGTTCAAGCAATGTAATGGGATAGGAAGAGAAGTATTGTATTTGGACATAAAGCTCATTAGGAGGTTTCCCTCTCGAAGAGGCAAGTGAACAGGAGATGATCCCTTCCATAATAGGATCCATTGTATGGTGTTGCCCTACCCCAAGGGTTTTGATAGTAATACAAGAGATTTTGCATATTGTTCTTATATATCTATTGTGGTGCTTTTTTATTCAGTTATTTGGTTCTTAATAGGGTAGGTATTCCCCCCCTGGTTATGCACAATGTTCGGCAACGGGCAGTAGCCCGGAGCCGACAGGGTTCGGGGCAGTGCCTCGATTTTTTTTTTTTTGGGCGATTTTTGCTATTTTTGGCGGTTTACTAAAAATAATCTCATTTTTAGGGATTAGGGTTTTGGTATCTACAGAATACCTAAAAACATTGTATATATTGTATAGTGAATGGTGAAATTCAATATAATGAATATAAGAATGGTTTTCCCCGTTGAGGGTTTCCGGCATAAATCTTTGTGTACTATGTGAATGAGCCATTGATTAAATTCTATTTTGCTTAAGAATCCATATGCATTGCTTTACTTCACAGGTTTAAAACTTATAGTAGTGACTCAAAAATTTTAAAACATGTGAAAACCAGCCTTGAGAAAAAAATTGAAATGACAGACTTAGGATTTTTGCACTATTTCCTTGGCTCTAAGTTTTGCACACCAATGAAGGAATTTTTCTTTCCTACTTTAAGTATGTTTGTGACCTTCTTCGCCGCTTTCACATGGATGATTGTAAACCAACCCCTTCTCCCTTCCAGTCTGGATTCAAGCTTACTGCCACCTGTACTTCTCCCAAAGTTGATGCCACTATGTACCTTCAATTAGTTGGTAGCCTCTTATACTTGAGTCATACTCGTCCTGATATTTCCTTTGTCGTTGGTCTTGTTGCCTGGTATGTGCAAACACCCCATGAAAGCCATTGGAAAGCAGCTAAAATAATACTTCACTATGCCTGTGGTACAATTCAGCTCGGGATACACTGCAGTTCAGGGGGACTCCTTTTTTGGTTGGTTTCACTGATTCAGATTGGGTCGACGACCCTGATGATCAAAAGTCTATTGCAAGTTATGTTTATGGCCTTGTTTCAGGACCTATCACTTTGGCCTATACGAAACAACATGCTATTGCAATTTCTTCTGCAGAAGCAAAGTACTGAGCAATGGTAAATGCAAGTCAGGAAACCTTGTGGCTTCGACAGATCCTTTTAGAGTTTGGATTCCAACAAAAACATCCAACCATCCTTTGGTGTGACAATCAAAGTTCCATCAAGCTCACCAAAGACCCAGTTCAACATCAGTGTATCAAACACATCGAGATACACATGCACTTCATCATAAATCTCATTCATGATCAAGTTATTGAAGTGCTCTTTTACCCTACAAAATATCAAGTTGCATACATTTTCACAAAGTCTCTTACAGAAACGAAGTTTTCCAAACTTTGATCTATTTTAGGAGTTCAGGAAGTTGTCATTAAGGGGAGATAGTCTCTAATGCCTCCTTCATTCTCCTATTGTGTCACCATTGCAAATCCTTCAGTCCTATCCCAAGTTGTTCTTAAGGGGGGATGTTAGGATATTTAGACACTTAGGAGTTAGTTAAGATATACTTGGTCTAATGTGTCATTAGGTAAAAGTGTGTTTTCTAGTGTGTTTATTTGGTATGAATTAGTATGCATTTGTAGTTAGGAAATTCGACGGTCACGATATGTTCTCAACATAGAGTGATCCGATGATTAATTCTCTCCTCGATATTAATGACCATTCATTTGTGTCTTAACACCCGATTCTTCCATGATCTCTATTTAAAGAGCATGGAGGGTCATTTGTTGATGATCGATTGTGAGAAACTCTCTTGTAAAATCTCTCTGTAATCTTTTTCTTTTTGTTAACCCACTTCTAATTTCTCCATTAAATTTATTAATGAAATAATTTATTTTGTATTCACTTTGAATTATAATACACTCATTACTTCACTTTATTATTTACCTTTTAAAACCTCTTAAACCACTTTGACTACTTTGACCTTTTGGGGCTTCTAGATGACATATGAGGGTCCTCCAACTTCGTAAGGCCATAACTCTCAAACCGTGAGGAGTTATGTGACGTTCAACATACCACTAGAAATGGAATGACATGTAACATCCATATAGAATAGTATTACCTACAAATATATCAAAACTCATACCATTATCCATTAAACAAACTTGGGTCCATTACTCCGCAAAGCGTCTTCCCGTGAGGGATTTCACCATAAGGGGACCACTTTGGAGTTCATCCATATTTACTTCTTAACAACCATGACAAGACAATAATGAGTCATAATTACATCAAACAATATTGGTTCCATTACCCAAACCTTTGTGTTGTGGGGCTTTCTTCAAGGGTTGACATCAATGACAACCAACCTTAATCAACAGAACCTGCTACTCATCCACTTCCTAAGTTCAAGGAGTATCTCCCTAGGTTTTCGGGGAATAACACTGTCACTACAAATGAACACCTGGTGGAATTTTCTAATGCTTGTCACAATATAGGAGCCAATGACAACAATACTTTCATGCACCTATTCGTCAATTCCTTGGAAGGAGAGGTTGTTGCTGATTTCTTTGACCTTCCTCCTAAGATTCTATCTACTTGGAAGGAGTTAGTATGTTGCTTCAGATCCACCTATGGGCAATCTAAAATCCCATACAAGTAGTTATGGGAGTACAATAACATCACCTATAAATATGGTGAAACCATCAAGTCCTTCAACTTGCGTTTCACTAAGCTATACAATCAAATCCTTGAACTCATTCGACCGTAGAACCAAGCCACTTTCATGCATTACCTTCCCCCTATCGTCATAGACTTGAGGAAAAAGATATTGATAACCTTGGTTTCTCTTTGCAAACTTGTTTATATTATGAATAACATCTCGAAAGAACAGGTCTTCCCCAAGGAGAATCGATTAAACAAAGAGACATGTTTACCCTCTTACAACTAGTACAAGATATGAATAATCGTATGATAACGTATGCACGAAAGGGAAATGTCTCCCCTCTAACCCCTAGAGCTTCATCCTCTTTTTCACCCCCCTTTAGAAACCCAATTGAAAATAATTTTCAGCCCAAGGCTATCTTGCCTCGAATTTGGTGTAAATTTTGCGAGGAACACCATGAGGAAGCCACATGTGAGGTAAGGAAGAGTGCCAGAGATAAGATCTTTGGTAAAAGACCAGAAACTACCATCGTTGTCCTAGATTTTACAAAGCCAGAGGATGTCATGATCATCAATACTAGGAACAAATTCTACGCTCCCAAAGGAAAATATGATCCTCCCCACAATTCTTCTAGCCCAAGCTCATCATCACCAGTTGATACGGTTCAGGTTCCTAAGGTTCTTGACAGTCAAGGAACAAATTCCCCTCTCCCCTCTTCCAAATACAATATTTTGAATCAGTTGGCCAACATCAGAGAAGATGCCACCCTCCTGGACATGGTTGTCATCCTTGAACAACAGAGGCATCTAAAACAATTAATGGAAAGAAAATATTTCATTGTAGCCAACCTCTTTGAAGAGGTAAATGAAGAGTATTCATCTGTAAATAAAGTAGGTGTACATAACTTTAGATACCCTGTAAAAAAATCCCCCTTTTTATATTTCTGTAAAGATTATGGATAATATCGCCCATTGTTGCCTCATTGATGGCAGTTCGGGCCCAAGTGTGATGTCAAAGATTATTATGGAAGAGCTAGGCTTGTCTTGTACAAATGAAAACTCCATAAGCATGCTCTCCTATAATAGTCTACAACAAATGACCATAGGTGAGATTAAAGATGTGACCTTAGTTTTGTGCACACACCCTGAAATAAGGACAACCCTTAGCATTCAGGTAATTGATATGCCAATAAGAAATTACTCAATCATCTTGGGAAGATATTGGAAAGCTTTAACGGGTGGATACCTCTCACTCGAGAGAAAACATTTATTTGTTCCTCGGAATGGTAAAAACATTATAGTCCTTAGAAAGGGAAGGATTTCACCTTACATAGAAATTTTTCCAGAACCTAATGTAAACTATATCGAAGAGGACCTAGGAGTGTATTCCATCTTTGTTGAGGAGGATAACATTCCCTTGGAACAAATTTATTTAGATTATGGTATGTGGCTCATGCACTTTGATGGTTCATGATCTAATGAAGGTAATGAAGATGGTATTATCTTGATTTCTCCTGTGGGAAAGATTCATAATTTTTCTTATAGGTTGGAGTTTGCTTGCACAAACAATGTCACTAAATTCAAAGCTTTATTATTAGGCATTGAAAATGCCTACAATATTGGTTGTGGTCACCTTTTAGTTTTTGGGGATTTCGAGCTTGTTGTGAACCTTGTATATAATATTTACTTCCCTAGCAAAAAGTTGATGAAAAAATATACCCAAACTATTTGGGAACTTATCTCGAACTTATTATCTTTCAACATCACTCATGTTAAGAGGGAATTGAACTCAATGGTTGATCGGTTAGTTGTTTTTGCATCCTCTCCTAATCGGAAACTTCTGCCACATAGACCTGATTGTACTTTTCAATCTCTATATCATCCACATACCCCTGAAAATATAGAATCTTGGCAAGTCTTCCCTAACGATGAGATCATTTTTTCTTTCATTCAAAATTAACCTTTTAATCCCAAGGAAATTATATCCATAGAAGATAACAAGATTCCTAAAGGCTTGATGCCTCTAGAGAGTTCATTTTCATCAAGTGACGCAGTAATAAAGAGAAATAGAAAGAAGAGGAGTCAAAAAGGAAGGTGGGTGAAACCATCTCCTTCAACATTGGGACACCTGATTCTCCAAAGAATGCTAAAATAGGTTCCCAATGTTCCGATGAAAAGAAAATGAAGTTCGCTAGCTACTTGGTGAATTTCAAGATGTTTTTTCTTGGTCTTATGAAGATCTTCATGGTTTGGATCTTGGTATTATACAGCGTGAAATTCACATCAAGGAAGGCATAAAACCGGGTTGGCAAAACAAAGACATGTCAACCCTGCATTGAAGGAAACAGTTCGAAGGGAGTTGGAAAAATTCTTGAAGGCGGGAATCACTTTTTGGGTCAAGTACCCTGAATGGATTTCCAAATTGGTTCATGTTATTAAATTCACTAATCATATTAGCTTCTGTATTAATTATCACACATTCAATAAGGCTATAATGCAAAATCCTTTCCCTCCCCCTAATATGGAAATGATTATGCAGCAAGTTGTAAGATTACAGATGAGGCCCTTACTTAACAGTTTTTTGGGTTACAATAAAATTAAGGTAAAAGGGGAAGATGCTCAGAAAACCACCCTTATCACTAATTGGAGTATTGTGACTTATGAACGTGTGCTTTCTGGCTTACTTGATGCAAGTACCACTTTTAAAAGATCTATACAAATAAACGAATTGATCGGTATTCACATCTATCTTGATGATCTAATTATATACATTAAAGGGTTGATAATTACATCGGAGTTTCAAGTGTTATATATGTTTCCTTTCAAGATCTTTTTTGTCCTGGAGACTAGTTCTTACATTCTAAAAGATTTACAGGAGCGAGTATTCCCCTACAACACTAACGATTCTCACTTGAAACATTACATGGACCCAACTTGAAAATTTCTAACGTTGTTTGAATTTTCTGTATATTAGTAGTCTAGCTTGGCTTTCATTTTTTTCATTGTTTTTATTTATGCTTTACAATAGTTTGATTTTTTCTTTCTGTTTTTAACAATTTCTTGCTGCTTTTACATTTTTGTCATTTTATTTCTACTATTTTAAATTTTGCAATTTTTATTCTGTCATGATTTTTTTTATTTTTCGTCTTTTAGTTGATTTTGGTCAAATATGTTGGATCAGTTCCGCCACAGTGACAATCCTGCAAGATATTGTTAGTCAATAACAAACAAGCTTACAAAGCTATTATGATGTTCCCCTTGAAATCAATTGAATTTGTTATCTGCTTTCACTGTTGTCTTATAAAGAAATTGGTTATCTTTCGCTTTTGCTTTCCATTTCTTCATACATTTGAGAGTTTAAAAGAGTAAGTCCATAGTTTTCCTACTTGAAGTAAAGAGTATATTTTGGTTAAATTATTATGCATACATGGATAATCCCCCTCATACTTAACATTTTTCATGAGTTATTCCCAAATTCTCGGTCATTTTTCCATTAAATCCGTTCACTTCCCCCCTGTTGCATAATATTATTGGTTATATCTTCTTGATATGTTGTTCTTGGTCTGCAAAACCATGTGTTCTGAGTTCTAAAATATTTTGAAAACAAATTTCCATGTGGATTCGCCAGTTTGTTGACAATAAAAATTGCAACGAGGATTTTGCTCGCAAAGTATTGCTAAAGCCTATTATTATAAGATAATGATATATATAATACTAGTAGGTGGGAACCCCTTGTATATTGGAGATCAGATCTAGTTCTCGTTTGATGTTCATGTTGTTGTTCGACAATGCTTACAAGGTCCTACATGATGGATGATGAAATACTGGTTCTATTTGATAAAAATGGTAGATGGATAATGCATGCTATGTGTGAGTTTTGTTACTCTAAAATCTCAATTCCATGTCATGATGGCTTATATTAACTATTACTAGAATGCTATTGGTTCCATGATCTATTACATGTTACACCTACACAGAACACATGTTAGTCATGAAAAAACATAAAAAAAAAAAATATGGAATAAATCTAAGGAGAAGAAACTAAACTATGTTATACTATGCTACACTATATGCATTTGAAAATTAAAAGGTTGATGTTAGTCCTAACTGGAAATGTCAGTGGATGTTAGTGGCTATATGATATATTGAGTCATATGAAGAACATGTGATATATGTTATGGTTTTGCACATTGGTTAGTATGGATAGGGTGGCGGACTTGGAAAGTTATGGATGTTAGTTTCGATGCATGGATTAATTGATGGTTGGTTGGCGTGTACTAAGTAATTGAATGAGTAGAGGATTTAAGCGACGTGCATTTACTACACGTCACTCCATACCTATCCCATTGGCCGTCACCCTAGCTTGTCTATTGTTCAATTGTTGTTTGTTGTGGTTAAGCTTTGATTTTGGAAAGAACTGCTCAACCAAGCTTGCATTTTTAAGGATATTTGGTTACAAGTATGTCATTTCCGCCATCCATGAACTCGCTCTGGTTATGAAATAGATATTGGCTAGGTGATGTATTGGTTTGTTCTTTCCTTGAGACTGGAAACTATGTAAACTTGTGATATTTATCTGGAATGGTTGGTTGTGTAATTCATTGTAAATGAAAAGATTGAATGGTTGAAGTCACGATTTCATTGATGATTCTGTGTGGTGGAAGCCATGAAGGCTCTCTGTTGTATTATGGGTTTTGGTTGAAGGATTTCAGTCGGTCCATACTTGTTGGTCATATCCACACAGTTCTTGTAAACATACCCAGTCGTATTTGGTGTTATGGGCTTGTTGTGTTTGATTTTGAACCACCTTGGGTCACTACATATCATTTTCACTTGGTTGCAGACTCATTTATGTTAGTGATGTATGTGCAGTTGGTTATGATGGCTATTTTTCCAAGAGGATTTCATTGGGGTTGGTTTCTATTTCATTGCTCTGCATTTTTACCAGCATTCTTCGATTTTTTGAGAAAACCACCAGGGTTATACCCATGCATGTTCTCGGGGTTATTATTGGCTAGTAAGGAGCCTCTTCTCCTATATTCATAGTCTCCCCTACCTGGTGTGAATTGTCACCCTGTCATACAAGTTAATGTTTATATGGAATGTGTGTCCACCGCGTTGTTTCGAGGTGTTCTAACCTATTGTTGATATGGTCGACTCCAATCTCCTTGTGTTTCGATGATCGAATGAACCCTTGACTATTTTCTTGTTTTTGTTGGTACCAAGCCTGATTTTGATTAACTCAACAATCACACTTTGTCGGTCATCTGTTTGAGTGTTATAGTTGTTGGGTAGTATTGCCAGTGGGGTTGATTATAGGCTCGTCCTTGTTGATCGGTTTAATCAAAGAGTTGATGGAATAACATTGACAGTGGTTTTTATTATTGGTATTTAGTCGTTGCATTATGTATTATAAAAATCGAGTTGATAGTGCAGCATGGTTTAATTGATTGATTTAAGAAATGGAATTAGGCATACAGTCATTGCCTCTTGTGTTGTAATAGTTAGATTATTAACTTAGCATGGTTTTATGGTTTGATTGGGAGTATGCCTCTTTGCGTTATGCGTTGAGTTATGTGTTTCCTACAACTTGGGATAAGTTGAAATGATGGTCATTGTTACTGTGTGTTTAAATTTCCAATCGAGATTATTGCAATTTGAAATATTGATTATTGTGGTTTGGCTGTCCATTGTGTATGCTTGATTGATATTGTTCACTGTATCATTGATTTCAGCATTAGATATGGGCACGGGTTCTATAATAGTATGGTTTCATTGCAATTTAATTGTTAAATTGAATTGAGGAATGGAATCGAGCATGATTTTAAAAGAACTTGTGTATGTGTTGATTTGAAGGATTAATTTATGACAATGGTTGTTGGTTTTGATGTTGAATAGACTCGATACAAATGACTGTGTGTTCATTGGAATTGTGTTAAATGTTAAAAAGAAGAAGTGAGAGGAAACAAAATTCTTGTACAGGTTGTTTTGGAAGGTATATTATTTTGAGTATGATGACTTTGTGACTAATTGAAAGTTTCAAGGATTTGAATGTGAACAATGAACAAGTTTAACTCGCAGTAATAGTTAAATTATACACAAAAATTGTTTAATTGATCACAACAATTATTTGGTTAGTGTTGTGGATCGTTTGCATTAAATACATAATTGTTTTATGGATTACTTAATTGATTTTATGAACAGTATCCACTATTTTCCCCTACCATTATTTCACTTTTTTCTAATTACAATCCCCCCGCCTTCCCATATTCATTACTCACTCCCTGTTCCTAAAATTTAATTACAGTTAAGAGGAACTCTGTATTATGACAATTTAAGATGGATTACAGTGATATGTTCTTTGGTTTAAATTATCGTTGATTGTTTGTTGTCTATGAGCAGTAATCGTGATCGTTTCCCCCTCATTTTAACATTTTTTCACTCAATAAAACCCCTTGCATATCCCAGAACCTTTGTTCACCCCCTGATCATTGACAATGATTAAATAATTTGTATGGATTGGATTGCATGAGTCTGATATGTTGTTGAGCCTAAATTTATTTCATATTTTAAAGAGAGTTGTCATGTATGGTTGTTAAAGAAATTGTTTCCTAATCAATTATGCATACAGAAATGATCTGTTTTAGTTGGGGTAGCCATGGCAGAGGTAACCGAGGAAGAGGTAATTGGAACAGGGGTCCTAGAAGGCCAAGATTCTCCATACACTTTGATGTTGATTCGCAAGAGTTAGGCCAGATATTTCAAACTAGATTTTTTAATTGGATTGGGCAAGTAGAGGTCCAACCTAGGCCTGAAAGGCCTCCCTTCCAAGTCCCACAAGCCCTTGGTGTCCCCATGCATCCTCATGTCTCACGATAGCTTGAAGTTCTCGAGAATGATGGATGGCAAGAGATTGTCCACCCGGTGATCTCCCAACCTCGTGGCTGGCCTAACTTGTCTTTACCTGCTCCCCCACCTATCAATCAAATTGTCCAAGTTGCCCCTCTCCACTCACTAGTTCAGTCTTCCCATGCGAGTAAAATATTGAAAACTGAGGCCCACCATGCCCTTGACAAAGGAAAATCCACTACAACCCCTTTCTCACCCTTCAATGGCTCTGATAAATCCATTTCCTCATGCATGCATTTGAGGGATGATTTCTCTCATGTGATCAACGAGATTAGGCCTAAAGGCTCAGCATAGCCTAAGGTAAATTCAGAGAGATCAAAAGGTGACAAAAGAAACAAGGGAAGGATTGCATCTCAGAGTGGAAAATATGGGTTTTAAGTTTTTATTTATTAATTATTGAGAATAGTTGACTTTAATTTTTTTTTGGACAACATACTATTTTTGGATATATGAGTAATATATTTTGGAAATAATTTCAAATATCACTCAGATAAATTTTCAAATATGAATGTGATGATGGGAATCACAAGGGGTCCCACCTACTAGTTATTATTTATTTAAAAACCCTTATTATGATTTATTACTTTTCCCCCTAACTAAAAGTTGGTTGATTTTTAGTTAACTTAACTAATGAAGTAGTTCAACTACTTCAACCAATTCTAATTTGCTTAAAGGAAACACGAAAAGGGAGGAACAAAAGCGGAATAGAAGGAGAAGCATACTAAGGTTTTCTCTTTGAGTTTTGTTGAGATAATTCAGTTTTCATTCATTCCTTACATCATTAGAAGCCTAATTATTTTTTATGATAGAAGGGTCTTATTGTAGACAACAAGATTCAAGGTTGAATTACATTATTCAGACACTTGTTTTTCAGAGGTGTTGATCTATATTTGATAGTCTGTGTAGACTTGTATGTTTGTGAATTAGTTTTCATGACTGAGAAAGGCTATTGTGCAGAGTCTAGTGGGTATTAATCTATGGCAAGTTGATCCATCTTTTCAATTTTAGTTTTTTTATTTTCTGTCAGAAGTCCTTTTGTATGTTTCATCGGGGACGTCTAAGTTTGACTTTGGTCCAAAACTTCGTCAGGAAATTTTGTAAAGAGAATGATTCTTTGATGAATTGGAATGAAATAAAGGATTTCTTTATGTCTCATCTATTCTAATTATTGACTTGGTGTATTTACTTATGTCTCTATATTTATTTCATCATCTGACATGTTCAGAAAATTACATAAATAATGAATTTTTTAGCAAGCTTTTATTTATAAAAAAACCAGCCTAAGCACTTGTAAACAATACTTGTGAGTTAGGATACCAATTTTGATGGCTATAAATCTAGGGTGATATTCTCGTCTATCTTGGTTTAGCCAAGCAAGATTTCAAATGCTTGAGTAAGAACATTTCATATCTTTTCCTCAACAATTATTTGGCGACCATACTGGGGAGATCTTCAATATCTCTCTGGTTAATTTTTATGCTTGATTAGCATCGAATACATATATTTTTCTGATATTGATTATTTGACTATTTTATTTCTTAATGACTGTGCATGTTGCAAGGTAGCCCAATATTGAGCCTAATCTTCAAGATCATACCATCATTTCTTTGAATTTGTTCAACACCATTTTAGACACTGCCAATACTCATGCTGAGATTTATCATTCATGGGCAAAAATTGAACGAGATATTAGTGCCCAAGAACATTGGGAATCTAGACATAGACAGCCTAGAAATAAGTAGTAACCTTCTTGTTCCTTCACTTTTGGCCTTACTTTCATGTCCTTAGACTCTCATCTTTCTATAAGAAGAAGAGTTTTATCACTTGAAATTAATCCTATTGCTAAAATAGGAAGAAGGAACATTGTGTTATCGACCCAACAAAGCGCTCTCATGAGAACTGTGTTTGTTTCATCCAGTTTGTCTTTATCTCCCTCACCTATCTTCCACAATATGGCATCTAGTGGTGGCTCTGGTGGCACTGGAAGTGATTCCTCCTCTCAGTATTCATCTTCGTCAGTGATTGGTAGCTTATATAGCTACCATATCCCTGTCCAATCTACCAAAAATCCCACCAAAGTCATTAAAAAGTATGGGCTTTTTCATTTTGAAGAAGATGCCATAACCACACCGTGGCATGTGTCCTCTCCTCTTAACCTAGCACCTACTACTCTCCCACTTCCTAAGTTCAAGGAGCATATCCCTAGGTTTTTGAGGAATAACACTGTCACTACAAATGAACACCTGGTGGCATTTTCTAATGCTTGTCACAATATAGAAGCCAATGACAACAATACTTGCATGCACCTATTCATCAATTCCTTGGAAGGAAAGGTTGTGGTTGATTTATTTGACCTTCCTCCTAAGATTCTATCTACTTGGGAGGAGTTAGTCTGTTGGTTCAAATTCACCTATGGGCAATCTAAAAGCCGAGTTGAGAAGTTACAGGAGTACAATAACATCACCTATAAGGATGGTGAAACCATCAAGTCCTTCAACTTGCGTTTCACTAAGCTATACAATCAAATCTCTGAACTCATTCGACTGCATAACCAAGCCATTTTCATGCATTACTACAATGCATTACCTTGCCCTATCATCATAGTCTTAAGGAAAAATCTATTGATAACCTCAATTATGCTCTGAAAACTTGTTTAGATTATGAAGAACAGATCTTCCCCAGGGAGAATCGGTTAAATAGACAGACATGTCTGCCCTCTTATAGCTAGCACAAGATATGACTAATCATATGATAGCATATGAGTGAAAGGGAAATGTCTCCCCTCTAACCCCTGGAGCTTCATCCTCTTCTGAACCCCCTTTTAGAAACCCAATTGACAATAATTTTAAGCCCAAGTCTATCTGGCCTCGAAGTTGGTATAACTTTTGCGAGGAAGCCACATGTGAGGTAAGGAAGAGTGCTAGAGATCATATCTTTGGTAAAAGACCAGAAACTACCATCGTTGTCCTAGATTATGTAGAGCCAGAGGATGTCATGATCATCAATACAAGGAACAAATCCTATGCTCCCAAAGGCAAAGATGATCCTCCCTGCAATTCTTCTAGCCCAACCTCATCATCATCAGTTTCTATGGTTCAAGTTCCTAAGCTTCCTGACAGTCAAGAAACAATTTCCCCTCTCCCCTCTTCCAAATATAATAATCTAAATCAGTTGGCCAACATCAGAGATGATTCCACCCTCCTGGACATGGTTTTCGTCCCTGAACAATAGAGGCATCTGAAACGATTCATGGAAGGAAAAGCTTTTGTTGTAGCCAACCTCTCTGAAGAGGTAAATGAAGAGGATTCATTTGTAAATAAAGTGGGTGTACATAACTTTAGATACCCTGTAAAAAATCCCCCTTTTTATATTTATGTAAATATTATGGATAATATCATCCATTGTTGCCTCATTGATGGCGGTTCGGGCCCAAGTGTGATGTCGAACATTATTATGGAAGATCTAGGCTTGTCTTGTACAAATGAAAATTCTAGAAGCATGCTCTCCTATAATAGTATACAACAAATGACCATAGGTGATATTAAAGATGTGACCTTAATTTTGTGTGCACACCCTGAAATAAGGACAACCCTTAGCATTCAGGTAATTGATATTCCAGTAAGCAATTACTCAATCATCTTGGGAAGATATTGGCAATATTTAACGGGTGGATACCTCTTACTCAACGAAACACATTTATTTGTTCCTCGGAATGGTAAAAACATTATAGACCTTAGAGAGGGAGGGATTTCACCTTACATAGAAAGTGTCCCACAACCTAATGTAAACTATATTGAAGAGGACCTAGGAGTGCATTTTTTCTTTGTTGAGGAGGATAACATTCCCTTGGAACAAATTGTTTTAGATGATGGTATGTGGCACATGCACTTTGATGGTTCATGCTCTAATGAAGGTAATGAAACTGGCATTATCTTGATTTATCTTGTGGGAAAGATGCATAATTTTTCTTACAGGTTGGATTTTTCTTGCACAAACAATGTCACTGAATTCGAAGCTTTATTATTAGGCATTGAAAACGCCTACAATTTTGGTTGTGTCACTTTTCAGTTTTTGGGGATTCCGAGCTTGTTGTGAACCTTGTACGTAAGATTTACTCCCCTAGTAACAAGTTGATGAAACGATACACCCAAAATATTTGGGCACTTATCTCGAAATTATTATCTTTCAACATCACTCATGTTAAGAGGGAATTGAACTCAATGGTTGATCGGTTAGTTGTTTTTGCAGCCTCTCCTAATCGACAAATTCTGCCACATATACCTGATTGTACTTTTCAATATCTATATCTTCCACATACCCCTGACAATATAGAATCTTGGCAGGTCCTCCCTAACGATGATATCATTTGTGTTTTCATTCAAAATGAACCTTTTAAGCCCAAGGAAATTATATCCATAGAATATAACAAGATTCCTAAAGGCTTGAATCCTCTAGAGAGTTTGTTTTCATTGAGTGATGTAGACAATAAAGAGAAATAGAAAGAAGAGGATTCAAAAAGGAAGGTGGGTGAAACCATCTCCTTGAACATTGGGACACCCGAGTCTCCAAAGAATGTTAAAATAGGTGCCCAATGTTCCGATGAAGATAAAATGAAGTTTGCCAAGCTACTTGGTGAATTTCAGGATGTTTTTTCTTGGTCTTATGAAGATCTTCGTGGTTTTGATATTGGTCTTATACAACATGCTATTCCCATCAAGGAATGAATAAAACTAGGTAGGCAAAAAAAAATACCTTCAACCCTGCGTTGAAGGCAGCAGTTCGAAGGGAGTTGGAAAAATTCTTGAAGGAGGGAATCACTTTTCGGGTCAAGTACCCTGAATGGATTTCCAAATTGGTTCATGTTATGAAAGTCACTAGTCATATTAGCTTTTGCATTAATTATCGCATATTAAATCATGTTGTTATGAAAAATCCTTTCCCTCCCCCTAATATGGAAATGATTCTGCAGCAAGTTGTAAGATTACAGATGAGGCCCTTACTTAACATTTTTTTGGGTTACAATAAAATCAAGGTAAAAAGGGAAAATTCTTACAAAAACACCCTTATCACTAATTCTAGTACCGTGACTTATGAACGTTTGTTTTCTGGCTTACCTGATGAAAGTACCAGTTTTAAAATATCTATACAAATAACTCTTAACGAATTGATCGGTATTCACATCTATCTTGATGATCTAATTATATACATTAAAGGGTTTATAATTACATAGGAGTTTCAAGTGTTATATATGTGTCCTTTCAAGATCTCTTTTGTCCTGGGGACTAATTCTTACATTCTAAAATATTTACGGGAGCGATTATTCCCCTACAACACTAATGGTTCTCACTTGAAACATTACATGGACCCAACTTGAAAAGTTCTAACGTTGTTTGAATTTTCTGTATATTAGTAGTATAGCTCTGCATTCATTTTTTCACTATTTTTATTTCTTCTTTATAGTAGTTTGATTTCTGTTTTTTGTTTTTAACAATTTCCTGTTGCTTTTACATTTATGTCACTTTATTTATGTTGTTTTAAATTTTGCAATTTTAATTTTGTCATGTTTTTTTTGCTTTTTTGTCTTTTAGTTGATTTTGGTCAAAGATGTTGGATCAGTTCTGCCACACTGACACTCTTGCAAGATATTTTTAGTCAATAAAAATCAAGCGTACACAAATTTTACGATGTTCCCCATGAAAGAAATTGAATTTGTAATATGCTTTCATTGTTGTCTTATAAAGAAATTGGTTATCTCTCGCTTTTGTTTTCCATTTCTTCATCCATTTGAGATTTTAAAAGAGAAAGTCCATATTTTTCCTCCTTGAAGTAAAGAGTAGATTCTGGTTGAATGATTATGCATACAGGGATAAACTCCCTCATACTTAACATTTTTCATGAGTTATTCCCAAATTCTTGATCATTTTTCCATTAAATCCACTCACTTCCCCCTTATTGCATAATCTTTCTGGTTATATCTTCTTGATTTATTTTTCTTGGTCTCTGAAACCATGTGTTATGAGTTCTAAAATCTGTTGAAAACAAATTTCCCTGTGGAGTCGCCAGTTTGTTGAAGATAAAAATCGCAACGAGGATTTCACCCACAAAGTATTGCTAAAGCCTATTATTATAAGCTAATGATATATATAATACTAGTAGGTGGGACCCCATTGTAGATTGGAGATCATATCTGGTTCTTATTTGATTTTCATGCTGTTGTTCGACACTGCTTACAAGGTCCTGTTAGCACTCTGTAAATTTTGTCTAACTGCTAGAAAAGTGATAGAGGTAATTGTTTCAACTATATTTAGAGTTGGGCACTAGCCTTCTCAGCTTAGAGAGGGATCTCTCATGTCACTTGGTATTTATTTGGAAATCGGTGGCTATATTTAGTTTCTTTGGGTTTTTTTTATAATTTTTTTGGAAAGGAAGGGGAGGGACACTTAGGGCTATGGAGTCGAAATTCTAAAAGTTAATGAAAACAATGACTGGTTGGTAGAACTCTGCAGAGGATAAAGGCTAAATGAGGTGATGAGTCTGAGTTATAAATTGTATTTATGTAGAGTGTAAGAGGAAGGAGAAAACAAGTAACTACATTAGATCATTACTTAAATGAATTCCAAATTAGCTAGGAAGAAAATTACATAGTTTAAATTGCTTAAGCGAAGAGCATCATAAGATGAATTATGGGCCTTTAAATTCTCCAATTTAAATAGAAGAAAATGTAAATGGAATCAAAAAACACAGGAAATACATACAATGAAAGGACACAAAACTCATATCACCTCCATTAGAATCTTTTCATAGAGACTTGAAAATATTCTGCATATGTATTCAATTCAACTCCAGAAAATTACAATTGAGTTTGGAAACAACAAAAAGGTGCCCTTGCACTTCTACCAACATTAATACATTTGAAACCTCTATAATTTATACAATTTTGAGTTCCTTTCAATTAGAAACTGATTACAATAGCTAAAATGAAATGTTTCAGCTTCTTCCCCAAAACAGAAACAATTACAAATAGAACATGACACATTTAACTGATCTCTTTTTTTTCAGGAGAAAAAATAGGCTTCAAAATGCCACCTGTAATTATAAAACCATAACAGTTGTGTAAACTCTGAGAATGGTTTTTGTAGATAAGCTCGTTCTAAAAAAAAATGTCTCTCAGTTTCTTGAAATTCATCTCTAGCTGGCCGGAATATGTGTCACAAAAACATGTCTTGAACAGGAAATCATAATAGAACAATATGGCTCCAAGATTCCCTTGAATCTCCCAATCTGTGACACCTGTGTGAAAAATGAACAAGGTTAATGTTCTAGGGTTCGTTCTTGACAATAACCTAATTTTAATTTTGAAAACTCATTCTGGTTCATCCGTAAATCATCCTGTAAGTCTCAACTGCTGCGGAAACTGACTGCCACATCCTCTTTGAATTGTCACTTGTGCTTTTTCCAAATCTAATTTTATTTATCCATATTTTCCTTAAATATTTGGGAATAATATATTTGAATAAAAATAATTCCCAAATATTTTTTATCCTTTAAAATTAAATTTCCATAGTTTAATTCATGCCCGTGGTTTTGAAAAACCATTTATTGCTTGCTTCCCATGGTTTTGAAAACCATGTCTAGTTTTTCCCAATTTACCATTTCACTGTGAAAAACATTTACTGTATCTTGTTTTTTCCAATTTACCATTTCACTGTGAAAAACATTTATTGCATCTTGTTTTTTCCAATTTACCATTTCATTGTTGTTATCACTGAAATTTCGTCCGCACATGGTTACAAGAACTCAGCATCGTCAAACAGTAATGAAGGCATTCATGGCCCTGAATTAATCTCACAGCATTCAAAAAAGGGAAAAAACTATACAAAGTAGTGAAAAATTGAAGAGCGCTTTGCAGACATTGGGCGCGCGCACACATGTGCGGAACATGAATGTAGAATGCGCGCATACGTGCATGATGCGCGACTGTTAGCGCAAAAATCCACGCACCTGCTAAACGACACATTTATGAATATGGTCGGCCTCCCAACCACTTATGGTTCAGCTCCCAAGCTGATTTGACCTCCAAATCCAGGCTGGATCCGAATGGTGGGCTGGTCAAAGACCTAATAATGCCCTAAATGGCCTTTTTTCACACTACAAAGCAGTTACACAATAACCCAATGCAATGCTATAAAAAGCCATGAATGCACCTCATTTTCTCAAGGAATTCAAAGTAATGTTATGCTGCCTATATTGTTTTAAGGACTCCATCCTTGACAAGAACACATT
>SNQJ01S0137252.1:8868-29546 GCA_010110895.2 Picea sitchensis | reverse complement strand
AATAGAAGTCTCAGATACCTCAAATTCTAGGTCCCCTACCTTAGTCTTCAGGCCATCAAAATGTAATGAAAATTGCCTTGCCACCTTAGGATGACCCCTCTGCATAGTTTGGTAGAAAATGAGGCAACCCACCATTTGAAAAACTTCTCTATCCATGGGCTCTGCCTCAAATAAATGCATGTCTATAGGATCGGTTCTAACCACAGTACCTCCCTTGTGCGAATTATTCTTCTGAGGAGTCCCCATAGTTTAGGATAAAAAAATTAAAAGCTACGGAGTGGTGATGACCAAGAAAAAAAAGAGTTTGACTTCAAAAATAATTTGATAGTGAATAGTGGTTGCCCCTTTCTAGGAATCTCCCCTAACTCAAACTGGTTTCTAGCTTAGGAAACAATGGTTGTGAATTTCCCTCCCCTTCTGTTCATAAGTATTAAAAATGAGGAATAATAAGGTGAAGAAGGAGATCACTACAATTTTCTATGAAAACTTGGTCCAAAACAATCCAATTCAAAGGTAGAGGAAATAGGGGAAAAAGCAGTGTGGTTTAAGCAACGACTTTTGGTAGAACAATGCGCATACAAGATGTAAAGTTTGCTTGTGCACTCAGAGCTCAGGATCATGGAAATTATATGTATTAAAGATGATTAAATAGGTAATGGTGACTGTAGGTATGATTAAAATAAAAACTAATAAGAAGCGCGAGGGAAAATACCTCCTCCAATTATGCAGGCATGATCGCTACCCAAACTCCAAGCGAAAATTGCTCCTTGAAATTTACATGCAGATGAGGGAAACCATGGAATACCTGGAGAATGATGATAACTCAGAGTTTCAACGAAATTTTAGGAGAGTATCATGAGAAACTCGGCCTTTGAATCCACCTCAACATATGATCTGTAGCGCCACTTCCAACTGGTCTGAACTGGTAGTTTTTGCAGCGTAGAGTTTTGAGCTTTCAAAATTTGAAAACCGTTAGAAAAGCTCATAAAGATGAATCCTCGAAGGAATATTTTAGCTAACCATGGTACTGAAAAAAAGGAAGACATGACATCATCATTATAATAACAAATCCTGGTAAAAGATGAAGGATAGGGAGTGCGCTACGGAAACTCCTAGTGAGTTGGCAGTGCTCCCTTTCAAAAATGATTTGACCAGTAAGCATAGGAAAAAGGCACAACATGGAAAGGCTACAGAGGCATGAGTGGGGAGGGTGACATGTCAAGTCAAGTTGGTCGTGGAGTGATTCGAACTTAGTGTCAAATCATGAAGGGGATCAAAACACAAGTCATGAAAATGAACCTAGGCCAAAAGTTTATGTGAGGATCAAAATTTGAGTCATGACTTAAGCTTTTATTCATTAAGGTAACCTAAGTAAATCACACCTTTAAGAAACAAATCAAAAATTTAAAAATCTAAAGGCTTAGAAAAATTTAAACTAAGGGCTAAAGACCCAAGGCAACTTAGTGTGATAACATTGGCTCCAAAGGGGATGGCATGCTCCCTGTGGGCTGCCAAGAACAAGTAGTTTCAGTGAATTATCCTAGGGCTATGGGGTCAGTTATTAAAACAAAAATAAAATAAATATGATGTTTACAATGGCATGGAAATCCACTCATGGCTCAAGAAAAGTACTTTTTCAGAAAATGCCCATTGATAGGGCCACCAAAAAATTCTTCATCCTCCAAATTCTGCAACTTATAAGTTTTATTCAAGAATACATCAGAAATTTTGAAGGGACCGATCCATAAGGCTTCAAATTTACCGTTCTTTCCCTTTTCCTTCTTTGGTGCATCCCACTTGAGCACCAAATCTCCCAGCTGGAAATCCTCTTTATTCACCTTCTTTCTGAAAGCCTGCTTGATCTTTTGTTGTTGGTCATATGCTTTATCAAAAAGCTTCTCTCGAGTCTATTGCACTTCTACCAATTGTTTTATTCTTCTGATCATATCATCTGGCTCTCCCTAGTAGTCTTGGAAGAATTTTTCCACAGGCAAGGCAAGATGAGATTGAAAGATGGACTCAACTCCATACACAAGCTGGAAAAGAGAAATACCAAGGGATCTCTTTGTTGTCACTCTGTCTTCCCACAAATACAATTTGAGATTTGAATCCCATGCTTTCTTGTTGTCCTCTAACAACATTTTGATGATTTTTATAAGGCTTTTGTTAGAGGAATCTACTAGTACATTCCCTTGGGGATAGTAAGGAGTTGAATGAATCAATGTGATTCCAAACTGTTCACAAAACTGGATCAATGGTTCATCTTTGAAATATGCAGCATTATCAGTGACAATTTTGTTCGGACAACCAAACCTTGCCATAATATCCTCAAGAAAGCCAATGATCACTTTGTGGGAAGCATTCCTTGTAGGGATATCTTCTATCCACTTAGTAAAGTAATATGTGGTAGTCAATATCCACCTATTTTTACCACTAGAAGCATGATGAATTTCCCCAATAAAATCTAGGCCCCACTGTTGAAAGGGTCTTGAAGCTACCACATGCTTCAATGGCAAAGACTTGAGTTGCTACTTTCCAGAAATTTTTTGACACTTGGCACAAGATCTGATCTTTGCACAAACATTGGTGAATAAACTAGGCCAGAAGTACCCAGCCCTGAGAATAGTATATGTCATGGTTCTCCAAAAATGACGCCCCCCACATAAACTGTCATGAAAATCAGACATAATCTTTTGGGATTCTTGTGGGTCTAGGCATATCAAAAGTACTCCTAAAGGATCTTTCCAATACAAGACTTGATCCATAAGACAATATTTAATTATTTTGAGCTTTAAATCTCTCACCTTGTTCTTTTCCATACTGTCAGGAGGCTACAATTTTTATAGAAAAATAATAATGTCCTTGTACCATATGCAACCTGCTAATGGAGGGCTGACTTAAGAATCATTATTAGACAATTCAACCTGATGATTTTTTGAGCAAGTGTTGATGAAATTTACCCCCAAAGCCATGTAATTAGATTCATCCAACAACTTGGCTAAACCTTGGCCTTTAACCAATTTGGTGGGCTTAATCTCAAGATCAAATTCAAGGATTTTAGCAATCCACTTGCTCCTTTTACCGTCTATATTAGTTTGAATGAAAAATTCTTTTACAGAAGTTGTTGGGACATATGCAATGACTCTTGAATAAAACACATAAAATATGAAATCCTTGAGAGCTTTTATCAATGCATAGGCCTTCTTATCCATGATGTCATACTTTAATTCAACATCTCTCAATGCCCTACTGAAAAAAGCAATGGGCTTATCTAACCCTTCAACATTCTTCTGCAATAAAACAGTTGCTATTGTTTCAAATGAAGCGAAAGAAAAAATTAGAAAATCCTTGGAGTAGTCTGGACTAATGAGCACAGGGGCTTCATTCAAGGATTTCTTTATTTGATCAAAAGAATTTCGGGATTCAACAGTCCATTTGATTTCATTTCCTTTTCTCAACATGGATGTAATATACTTCACCAACTCAACAAAATTTGAAACAAACCTTCTAAAAAAAATAAAAATTCCCAAGAAAGACTGGACTTCCTTCTTGGATCTAGGGAGTGACAAGGTTTCGATAGCTTCTACCCTGATGGAATCAATCCTTACCCCTTCAGCTAACACAATATGCCCCAATAATTTTCCCTCCTTTATGGAAAACAATGACTTTTTTGGGTTTAAAGAGAGACAAAAAATTTTGTATTTCAAGAAGACCTTTTTTAAATGATCATAATGTTCTTTATCAGATGGTGAGAACACTGTTATGTAATCTAAATATATAACCACAAACTTTTCCTTCTCTCCAATAAAGGCTATGTCCATGGCTCATTGAAAGGTCTCCCCTACGTTCATCAAACCAAAGGGCATCTTAGTGTACATGAATTTACCCCAAGGAGTGGTGAAGGTTGTTTTCTCTCTATCTTCTGGCAAGACAAAGATCTAATTGTAGCCAGAAAATCCATCAATCATGGACATCCTAGATGCATCTTTCACCCTCTGTAATATGTGCTCCATCTTGGGCAAAGGGTAATTATCCTTTTTATAACTTATATTTAGATTCTGGAAATCGACACAAAGTCTGATTTCTCCATTCGTTTTTCTCACTACGACCAAGTTGACTACTCATTCATAATACCTCAAAGGAATAATAATTTTAGCTTCTAATTTTTCTTTTACCTCTTTTTCCATTACAGGAAGAAACATAGGATTTATTTGTCTCAACTTTTGCCTGAATGTTTTGGTCTCTTCCTTTAATGGGATCTTGTGCTCTATGATGCTTGTGTCGTAAGTTCTGATATCTTCATAAGTCCAAGAAAACACATCAGCAAACTCATTTAACAGATCAGTATATTCATCCCTTTGTTCCCTCGACAATATGCTTGGCAACTTGACATATTTTGGATCCTTTTCTGTACCCACATTGCACTCCTTTACCTCAGCATCATCAACTGAACCTTTGATCTTTACTACCACATCATTCCTGTAAAATAATATTTCCAAAGGAAATATCCCTTTTGGAATGTGGTTTCTAGGCAACTAAACAATATGATGATTAACAATTTTGTTTAGAAAAACATCTGCATGAGGATTATTTTCAAAGTCATGATCTTGATCAATGTGTAATGTAGAAAACTCATCAACAGTCTCAAGGAATTTTTTGATCTCAAGATCATATTCAAACACCTTCCAATTTTATCAGATGGTGAGAACACCTATGTAATCTAAATATATAACCACAAACTTTTCCTTCTCCAATAAAGGCTATGTCCATGGCTCTATGAAAGGCTCTAATGCTCATCAAACCAAAGGGGCATCTTAGCATGCATGAATTCTACCCTAGGGAGGGGTGAAGGTTGTTTTCTCTCTATCTTCTCGCAAGACAAAGATCTTATTGTGTTTAAAATCCATCAATCATGGACATCCTAGATGCATCTTTCACCCCTCTGTAATATGTGCTCCATCTTGGGCAAAGGGTAATTATCCTTTTAGAACTTACATTAGATTCCTGAAATTCCATTAAGTCTCCGATTCTATCTTCTGCTTTCTCACTACGACCAAGTTGACTACTCATTCATAATACCTCACAAAGGAATAATAATTTTAGCTTCTAATTTTTCTTTTACCTCTTTTTCCATAATAAGAAAAAACATAAGATTTATCTGTCTCAACTTTTGTTTAATGTTTTGGTCTCTTTCCTTAATGGGATCTGTGCTCTATGATGAAGTCGTAAGTTCGATATCTCTCATAAGTCCAAGAAACACATCAGCAAACTCATTTAACAGATCAGTATATTCATCCCTTTGTTCCCTCGACAAACTGCTTGGTAACTTTGACATATTTTGGATCCTTTTCTGTACCCACATTGCACTCCTTTACCTCAGCATCATCAACTCTTTGATCTTTACTGCCACATCATTTCTGTGAAATAATATTTCCAAAGGAAATATCCCTTTTGGAATGTGATTTCTAGGTAACTAAACAATATGATGATTAACAATTTTGTTTAGAAAACATCCGCATGAGGATTATTTTCAAAGTCATGATCTTGATCAATGTGTAATGTAGAAAACTCATCAACAGCCTCAAGGAATTTTGATCTCAAGATCATATTCAAACACCTTCCAATGCTTGACATTGTTAGGTATTTGAGGGTCTGTATTTTTACTTCTACATCATACTTGTGTTTAGGTGGCAAGGGGATCCTGAAATTTCTTGTTGAAACAATAAAGAATCAACCATGATATTCTCTTATCTTGGAATAAATTAAATGTTGAAAGCTAGGAAAACTCACAATTAAGTCCCACACTTCATTTCTATAAGATATAAGTCTAGGGTTATTAGTTTGATAAAGATTTTTGATCTGATGAACAATCAATTCATCATCCCCAAATACTAATAGATCTTCAATCCCCATGTCTTTAGTAGACCTCAAACCCAAGACAAGAGCTTCATATCAGCCACATTATTGATAGTTTCAAATTCTAGCTAGAAGGAAAAAGATATAGTCTCTTGAGCATGTGAAAAAAATACCACTCCAACACCAAAGACCTTCCCTAGAAGAGGTGTTCCATCAAAGAACATCTTCCAAACAAAGGTGGTTGGAGGAAAATCTTCACAAAAGGTAACGAACTATTTTATGATTTCAAGGGGAGGTTCATGAGCACGTTGAGTTGGAAGATGTTGGATCCCAAATTAATATCAAGTGAAAATATAGGATGATCGATGGAGTTTTATTCATCAATAATATTGTAGGCCAACTGAGCTTCCATATAAAGTCTTATATTCTCCCCCACAACATATAGGAATGGTAGCATATGAGAGGTCCATATGCAAGGTTCCCCACTATTTTATCCAAGATCTTGACAAGAGCATGCCAAACTTGGGAAACATCAACCACCATGATATCCATGTCTACACTTTTCATGGGCAACCAAAATACAACCAGACCTTTTGATGACCCCAAGACTCTTTACTTTCCTAGAGTCAAAAAGAATATAAGTCATGGTAGGTCTTTGTGATTTCTAATGCAAGTTCATCCATAACAGTTTTTGGAATGAGGAGATTGTGAGATGACCTTGAGTCCATCAAACATTTATGCAACACCTTATAATGTATGTTCAAGATGTGTAGAAAGGAGGGATGAATCATCTCTATATTCTATCAAACCAAAGATGATCGTTGGATTTTCATCTTGCGATTGAATCAATGGCATTTGGAGAAGATTCGGGCTGTAACATTTTGGAGAGATATTTTTAAATTCTTCATTTTTATCAATTCCAAAAGGACTGATTTTTTGATCTCACTCTCAAAGCTAAAGGAAGGTGATGATTTAATAATCTCTTTGGCTTCTGGGGTAGGATTTCTGATCAAAACTTTGGGGCTTTGAGTATCTTTTTCTTTTCTTCCAACCGTCACAGCCTCTTTGAAAATTTTTCTTTTGGGTGGGCTGATTTTAGAGGCATCACTTTTCCTCATTCTTTTGATCTCGATTATATCTATTAGGATTCTTTTGTTTTCTCCTTACTTAATTCATTTATTTGAATATCCATCAAATATTGGTCATATGCAGATTGAGTCAAGTGGAGGGAGATGGGGATGTGTCACCTAAGAAATGAATCTTAGATCAACTTCTTCCTCCTCTCCTTCCTCATCAACAACAAAGTTGTCTCAGAAGGAGTTTGTACCTTTGATCTCTCCTATCCTACTTCTAGGATCCCTATGAAATATTTGGGGAGCATTATTTTCTCTCTTGAAGTTACCTTTGTTATAAGCATTTTGATTATTTATATAGGTTTGTTTTCCTTCCTTCTAGTTTTAACTTCTCAATCTTAGTAGAAATAGATTTTACTAATCTGGTAAGTTCATCAACTTGAGGATGGACAATAGGGAAATCAGAGGTTGAAGCTTCAATTCTGTTTTTTCTCATGTCCCTATTAGATTTCCTAAGTTTGTTAGATGCCACTATGTTAGACTCTACCTCCAAGGTTGCATATTGCATATGAGATAACGAGGCCGACCTCTCTTCAGAGGAAGGAAAAAAACTCTCACTCGGCCAAAAGCACCAGCATAGGTTATTTTTGAAAAAGGTTTTTGCAGGCTTTTATTCCCAAGATCTTATTGTACATTTTGTTGAATCTTTAGAGAAGTCGTAGATAGACTCTCCTCTTTCCTCTTAGGGATCCAAACTCGTGATAATAAAAAGTAATTTTATCCCCCACTCTCTAAAAGGCATCATTTACCAATCCCAAAGAATGGATCCAAGGGCCAAACCCCTAAACCACATTTCTAGACTCACCATTAAGGATTTGGACAAAGACTCTCATCCATGCATCCTCATTTTCAATATTTTGATTGTCTCCATAACCGTAGAAGGCAAAAAGGTGTTCTTCAACAAATATATCTTCCTATGAAATTGCATGTATTTTAGGATAACTTAGCGTGGAGAGCATTCATTGGTTGAGGTAAGACAAGAGTGGGTCTGGCATTCCTTTGCAAACACTATTGAATCCATCCTATTTCTAGGAGGGTTAGAGTTTGCCATTGGATTTTGGACTCTAGGGTGAACAAGGAGGAGAAGGAACCTTACTATGTGCCTTAGGAGAAAAATGAATGCATAAAGGGGAATTTAGTTTTCACGCCAGGTTGAGTCTGGAAGAAGATGGTATAGTATGTAAAGGGGATGAGGTTTCATCTTCTTTGGCTGTAGAAATTTTGACATGAGGAGGAGTAGCAAAGCCTAAAGCAGGAAAATCTTCAAGAATCTTAAGACTGAACCACTTTACAATGTCAGGGGAAACAAGGTTTTCAATTTTTTTTTTCTTTCAAATCAGATTCAAAAGAGGAGTATTCACAGGGAAATTTTCTTAAATCAATATTGTTAGATACTTCAGTAGAAGGTAAAGGAAGATTACTTGATATAATAGTTAGAGTATTAAGAGTGGAATCAGGAAATTGACCATAAGCACTTGTAGTATTAGTAGAAAAAAATTTTTGAGAATCTTTTCCCTTCTTGATTATCTTCTTTGGTTCAGCCTCATGGAACCAAAGTTAGTTGTGGATTTGATCGCATGTGTCTGCCTTTAGGAGCCATAACTGAAATAGTGGAGTCGCCACAGTGGAGACACCAAGTGCACAGTTTAAATCTTTAATGTACTAAGTTTTGATTCACCTTTATAACTAGTAAGCTTTGTCATTCAATCCTGTGGAAATGTCTTCACCCATTCCCCGACAATGAAGCTAAGAATGTTATCACTAGAACTCACCCTCGCATTGAATAGAAGGTAAGCCCTAGCATCTATCAAGTTATGTGTAAATGTAAATGCATTTCAAAGAGTTCAAATGGACAAGGCTCAAGATACTGTTCTAACTCAGAAATATGGGATAATATGCACAAACAATTGAGGTCTTGATTAAATTCAGTCAATAAGGAGAGTAAATGAATAGAGGGAAGAATTTATGAGTTAAAATGATAGATGTCTCATATGGATATGCCTTCAAGCAGTTCTTAAGAAGAAAACCAAACACAAGATCTTCTTGAATTCAAAGTTTAAGGAAATTGAAGAACATCATAATACTATAATCAAACATTCATCATAATATCACTACACAAATCCATGTGAATCATCTAAGCATGAATAATTTAGAATCGTGAGGCAAAATAAGTTGGAGGCTGGAGTAAGAAAGATGACTTATATTAATCATGAAGTCTCAAATCAAGTACATCACCAGTTAACCAATAGCTTCATCAAAATATTACAAAATAAGGGAGCCTAGTTCAACCATTCGAACCTACTAAAGAATTTAGACTATCTATTTATAAAAAAAGGGAAGGATACAACTGGAGGTGTGATCTGGCCATCCTCCTATGAAAATATCCAATTAGTTATTTCATCTAACAACTTAAACTAACAACTGTGCTATAAAAAGGGAAAATGTTGGCAATTGATCCAACCAAATTTGAACTGACTTGATCTTCTTTGATGTGCATCTCCCTGTATGCCAAGTGTGCTTCAGAGGATTGTAACTTTCATCATGTTTCTAGCTGATATATTTGCATTTTTCCACATCATCAACCATTCAAAAGGATGATAATTTGAGACCCTTGATTCCTGGTATCCGTTGGCATCGTCATTTGGTAGCACTCTGGGTAGTGATATTTTGTAGAGCCTTCACCAAATTCCCTGTAATTTCGTAGTGCGACCTCCAAAATAGGCATGTCGAATGGGTAGCACCAAGCCTATGTGTCTCTATGCATAATTCGGTCTCTATCAAAATTTTGGTAGCACCCAACTGTGTAATTCACTCTCTGTCAAAATTTTGGTAGCGCCTTCTTGTGTGTCTGCATGCAATTCAGTAGCGCCTGCTTGTGTGTCTGTGTGCAATTTGGTAGTGCCCAACTGAATTCATAGCACCATCATTTCAATGTTGATAGATTTGGTAGCACCCCCAGGAAGTTAGCAACGCCATCGCTACACTAGTATTAGGTGATTAGGCAACGTTATAGATAGAAGACTAATAGAACATGAAAATTAGATAATTATGTAGTGCCATATCACTATAGAATGTATGTGCTACTACTGTTCAAGAGATTAACTCTTTGCAGAACACCAAAAAGTCTGAGCAGTATTCATTAGAATCCTGTATAGCCTGTATAGTTGGAAAAAGTAGTATTTCCTCAATTACTTATCCTTGCAAAAAAGGGTCATTCTAAAAAATGGAGCTCACCTTTCACCAATCACTTCATCAACCTAACACTCCTTCTTGTGGAAGGAGGAATTCCCTTTGGCACAAAAACATGTCTCCCTTTAGTAGTAACAAGTTTCTTCACTAGAGCTATGCTTTCCTTGGCTACTGGCTTCTCCTTTTCAATAGCATCTTCAACCAACACATTCAAGTTTCTTTGAGCCATCTCATCTTGGAATTGTTGCAACTCTACTTTGATCTTTCTGTTCTGAAACTGAAAGTCTATGTTTTGCCTATATAGGTTCTTGATTTTCCTATGAAGAGGCTGGGCTCTTCTTGCTGCAAATATTGCTAAGTCAAAAGTGTGTTTGTAACCATCCATGAGCTCTTTCATCTTAATTCTTTCAGATAGGGCTTCAAATTTCAGACGAGTCACCTCCTTCCTATCTTTCCTGAGTTGTTTAATAAATATTTTGAAGGTATAGTTGCTAAGTGGAGTGGTGATGTGGACAATCTCAAAAGGATTTTTTATGTATTCATCTTCCTACTGCACAGGGATTACCTCTTCCATCTCAACAAGATTATCAATCTCTTTTCCCTTATCCTTCTTTTTCTTCAGAGTGGAAACCTTTGGTGGCACCTTTTCTTCAACAACCCCTTTGAGAGTTGATGACCGTGTGAAAGGCTTTCTGATCTTGGTGCTAGCTATTGAAGGAGATGAAGATAAGTGTAGTTTCCTTCCTTTCTTGGTTGTGGCTTTAGTAGAGGAAGGGACCTCTTCTAATTCTGGTGCAGGAGGGGGTGAAAGGTCTCTCTATGGAGAATGGTAGGCCTCCTTCTCAGTGCTTGCAACTTCCTTAATGACTTCTTGATCTTGAACAGGGGCCTTACTCTTTCTTTTCTTTCAGGTTTCTATTGGAGAAGCACTGGTGGATGGTAAAGGTCTTGGTATATGTGACTAAGGAGTAGTTGTTATGTCTAATTTCATGTGAGCAGAAGAAATGAAGTGTTCCCATGAGATGTTCCTCTTTTTCATCTCTTCAGAAACCAACATTCTAATCAATCCAGAATGAAAAATGCTAGTATCCACAGCCTTTGATTTGGATTGAACCCTATATGACATTTTGTTTATGCTTCTCAACAAATACAAGGGAATTTTCATTTCAAGTTTTCCAGTAAAATGCAGCACAATCCTTATATGGTACCGGTATAGTGTATTGAACCTCCCCTCACATGTGGAGTACCTTTGAATGATTCTCAACATTTTATCAAACTCTCCAACCAGATGACTTCTTGGTACCCCTTTGGACATATTGTCAGTTTGATATTTAGGATTAAGGAAGTCTTTGGAAAAGGCTGCATCCAAGGCCATGGATTTAAGCCAATTCTCTCCAGTGATAGGGATTCATGTAACTGTTGAAATAGAAGTCTCAGATACCTCAAATTCTACGTCCCCTACCTTATTATTCATGCCATCAAAATGTAAGGAAAATTTCCTTGCCACCTCAGGATGACCCTTTGCATATTTTGGCAGAAATTGAGGCAACCCACCCTTTGAAAAAATTCTCTACCCATGGGCTCTGCCTCAAATAAATCCATGTCTGCAGGCTCGATTCTAACGATGATGCCTGCCTTGTGTGACTTATTATTCTTAGGAGTCTCTATAGTTTAGGATGAAAATCTTAAAATCTATGGAGTGTTGATGACCAGGAAAACAAAGAGTCCAACTTCAAAAATAATTTGATAGTGAATAGTGGCTGCCCCTTTCCAGGAATCTCCCCTAACTCAAACTAGTTGCTAGCTTAGGAAACAATGGCTGTGAATTTCCCTCCCCTTCTGTTCATAAGTCTTAAAACTGAGGAATAATAAGGTGAATAAGGATATCACTACAATTTTCTATGAAAACTGGGTTGAAAATAGTCCAATTCAAAGGTAGAGGAAATAGGGGAAAAAATAGTGTGGTTTCAACAATGACTTTAGGTAGCAAAGCGCGCATACAAGAGGTAAAGTTTGCTTGGGAACTTAGATCTCGGGAGCATGGAAATTAGATGTATTAAGGTTTATTAACTAGGTAATGGTGACTGTAGTTCTGAGTAAAAGAAACACTGATAGGAAATCACGAGGGAAAAGACCTCCTCCAATTATGCAGGCACGATCGCTACCCAAAATCCAAGCGAAAATTGCTCCTTGAAATTTACATGCAGATGAGAGAAACCATGGAATACCTGGAGAATGATGATAACTCAGAGTTTCAGTGAAATCTCAGGAGAGTATCATGAGAAACTCATCCTCTGAATCCACCTCAGCATATGATCTGTAGCGCCACTGCCAACTGGTCTGAACTGGTAGTTTTTGCAACGCAGAGTTTTGAGCTTTCAAAATTTGAAAATCGTTAGCAAAGCTCATAAAGATGAATCCTCGAAGGCATATTTTAACTAAACATGGTGCTGAAAACAAGGAAGACATGACATCAACGTTATAATAACAAATCATGGTAAAAGATGAAGGACATGGAGTGTGCTACAGAAACTCCTGGTGAGTTGGAAGTGCTCTCTTTCAAAAATGATTTGACCAGTATGCATAGGACAAAGGAACAACATGGAAAGGATAAGGAGGCATGCGTGAGGATGGTGACATGTCAAGTCAATATGGTCATGGAGTGAGTCTAACTTAGTGTCAAATCATTAAGGGGATCAAAACATAAGTCATGAAAATGAACCTAGGCCAAAAGTTTATGTGAGGATCAAAATTTGAGTCATGACTTAATCCTTTATTCATTAAGGTAACCTAAGTAAATCACACCTTTAAGAAACAAATCAAAAATTTAAAAATCTAAAGGCTTAGAAACATTTAAACTAAGGGCTAAAGACTCAAGGCAACTTAGTGTGATAACAGGCTTGATCTTGGTCAGTGCATGGGTTGTAAGACCCAAGGTTCTAGTTAACTATGACCAACAAAACCACAAGACAAACACCCTTTCGGCATCACCTGCTTGCATAGATGAAGTCTCACCCAAGGTATCTATGGGGAGTGTTGGAACCAAGATTCTATAGAAGTAAGGGAAAGGGAGGCGTATACCCACGTCATTGTTCCTTCTTCTATCTTATGTCTGTGTGTGATTGTTACAAATATTATCACAATCATTCATGAATATTGCACCATAATCAATCCATAAGCTAAGTCTACTCTACGAAATATAACATCATTCATAAATGCATAGAAACAAGTGAAGAACACAAGACACAATATTATCTCTCAAACTTTGTCTTTATTCATCGTATCAATTGATTACATTAAGGATTCTTGCATAACCTCAACCTCTACATATTCTAGAAAACTCTCTCTAGCCCGCTAGCTTTTTTTCTTTCTATATATCTTGTTCTAGATACTTTTTCACCCCACCCGTTACATATTTATACCCAAAATCTAGGGCTTTAATTCCTATTCTTATCTATCCCAAAATAACCCATTACAATGCATTGCATGGTTAGCTTCAGTTAACTAGATGTTTTCATTCTTCTACTTTTCTCTCTTTATACAACTTTTTTGTGGTTCTTTTATTTTTGGAAAGGCGCACTGTCGTCCTTTTCACTTCCTTTTCTCACTCGCTTTCTTTATCCTTATGTTTGTGCGCTATCTTCATCCTATGCGTTATCCTTCCTTATGTTCCCTTTCTTATGCATCTTTTATTCTGCGCACTTTATCCTACACACTTTCTCCTGCACACTTTCCTTATCCTTAGGTGTTTTCTTCCAAAATTGCAGCCAAAACTTCTTTTTCAATAACTATACATCTATGGATGTTTTGTATGCAATTACAATTTCTTTCACCCTCATTTTCCTCAAACAACTTCGAGCTTCATGACCACACCTTTGGGGCTTTTTGTAGAATTCTTCAAAGCGTCTTCCTATGAGGGCCATGCTTAAATCTATGACATAAGGGGGCCACTTTGGAGACTTATTCAAGTACACCCATTACTTCTAGAGTGTTCTAGACTGCTTCTAGAGTTGACATCAATGACAACCAATTTTCCAACAATCTCCCCCTTTGGAAATGATGGCAACACTCATGCTACTCCTGTGACCAATGCTCCCCCTATCTTCATTCACTCTCTCTGTCTTCATGCTTTTTTTGTTTCTCTCCCCCTTTGACATCAATGGAAAAGGGTAACTCCCCTTGAAAATTTCTCTCCCCTTGTCTTCTTTGCAAAAATGTCATGTATATTACTGTGGGGCAGAAACTACTCCAAGTTTTTGTTGAAGATACTCAAATGTCTCTCTTGGTAGAGGTTTGGTGAAGATATCTACAATCTTTTTTTTTTTCCCAATAGACTCTAACTTGATATTATTTTATATAACATGTTCCCACAGAAAGTGAAACTTAATCAGAATATGTTTGGTCTTGGAATGCATCATTGGATTCTTGGAGATACTTATAGAATTGGTATTGCCATAGAATATTGAGATGGGCTCATCATATTTTACTTGTATGTCTTGTAGGGTTTTCTTCATCTAGAGGACCTGATTACAACTTTTTGATGATGCAATATATTTTTCTTTTGTTGTACAATGATACTGAGGATTGCTTCTTACATAACAAGGATACCCGACAATCACCCAAGTAAAAGGATGCTCCACTAGTTCTTCTTCTATCATCAATGCTTCCTTCCCAATTTGCATTTGTGTAGGATACCATAGTCATCTCATTTCCTTTCGGATACCACAATCCAAACTTTGTTGTTCCTTTGAGATATATGAAGATCCTCTTTACTTCCAAAACATGAGTTTCCTTTAGTGTTTCTCTAAATATTCCAACTTGTCCAACTGATTGCATTACATCTGGTCTTGAGGTTGTCACATAGAGTAGGCTGACAATAATCAATCTATATATTCTATGATATGCTTTCTTATATTCATCATATTTTCAATCTTCAATTCTGAACTTGTTCAACATTTATTTGATGTACTTGGTATGGGAAATGAATACCTTCATCTAGTTGAGATATCTGAATTCCCAAAAATAAAGTCAAATCACAAAGCATGGACATTTAAAACTCATTATGCATGTCTTTGGAAAAATTCTTACTCATCCTATCATCGTCACTTCCAAATATGATGTCATCCACATATACTTCAATGATAAGTATGTTGTCCTGCTATAATTTTATGTAGAGGTTGTTATCTGCATTGCCCTTTCTGAATCCTTGTTTTTGTAAGTACTTTCCCAATATTGAATACCAGGCTCTAGGGGACTTCTTGAGTCCATAAAAAAATTTCTTCATTCTACAAACATAATCTTCTATTTTTGACAGTAGAAAGCCTTCTGGTTGTTTGATGTAGACTTCTTATTCTAATTATCCATTTAGAAGTGTTAATTTTACATCCATTATATATACTCTGATCCTCTTAGAACATGCATAGGCCAAGATCATTTTGATTGCTTCCATTCTGGAAAGAAGAGAAAATGTTTCTTAAAAATCTACTCCTTCAACTTGAGCATATCCTTTGCATACTAGCCTTGCTTTGTTTCTAGTTACCCATCCATCTTCATTTAGTTTGTTTCTGAACACCCATTTTGTACCAATCACATTTTTGTCTTTAGGTATTGGAACCAGTTCCCATGTCTCATTCTTATCTATCTGACTCAGTTCTTCTTCCATGGCCTTGATCCAATGTTCATCATTGTTGGCTTCCTAAAAGTTTTTGGGTTCAACTATGGATAGTAATGCTAGGTGTCTTTGTTCTCGTGTACATACCCATTTTCTTCCTCTAGTTTCTATTCTTGCATTTTTTTCTCCAATGATTTGTTCTAGTGGAGGCTTATTCTGTAACCTACGTTTAAGTGTCCTCGAAGGTATTTGAAGCTCTTGTTGGTTGTTTTCTTCATTTTTTGCTTCTAGATGTTTCTCTTCTTGATGTTCTTCTTCTTCTTCTTCTACTTCTTCTTCTTTTAGCTCTTCTTCTTTTTTCTTCTCTTTTGAATTTTTTCTTTATTCTTTGGTATTCAACACCTTTGTTTCATCAATATTTACATTGATTCTTTCCACTATTTTGTTGATTCTTAGGTTGTAGCATTTGTATGCCTTTCTTTTTCTTCAGTAACCAACCAGTATGCCTTTATCAACTCGAGAATCAAATTTTCCAATCCTGTTATCTTCTCTTTTTATGTAACATTTGCTTCCAAACACTCTAAAGTGCTTGAGATTTTTTGGTCTTCCCTTCTATAGATCATATGGAGTCTTGTCACTGTTACTTCTGAGCATTCATTTGTTCAAGATATGAACTGTTGTATATACTTCTTGTACCCAAAATATATTTATTACTCAACTGGAATCCTTCAACATGGTTCTGGCCATTTCCTATACAGTTATGTTCTTCCTTTCAACAACTCCATTTTTTTGAGGTGTCCTAGCTATTGAGAATTTCCTTTCTATTCCATGTTCTTCAAAAAAACACATGAATTCTTTTGATGTGAACTCACCTCCATTGTTTGATCTTAGACACTTGATTTTCAAATCAGTCTCATTTTCCACCATCTCTTTAAATATCATGAAACATTTGAATTCCTTTGAACTTTTCTTTAGAAAACAGACTATGGTCATTCTTGTAAAATCATCAATAAGTAGCATGAAATATTGTTCTCCATTCATCCCTTTTTTTCTCATCAGTATGCATAGATCAATGTTTACAATCTCCAATGGTTTTGTTTTGTTGTAGAGTATTCCTTTGTTATGAACTCATTTATTGTTTGTTTTCCATGTAGACAGTGCTTGCACATAGTATTGGATATCTTTTATATTTAAGGTACTTCTCTTACTGCTTCCTTCCTGTTGATTTTGACAATATTTCCAAAGTTCACGTGACCCATTCTTCTATGCCAAAGCCAAATTTCATTTTCCTTTCCCAAGAAACAAATTTCCTTTCCAATATTATTTAGGATGTATATGTTGTTTGGAGTCCTTATTTTTGTAGCCACCAATTTTCTTGATCCTTCTTTCCTTATCTCATATTTCTTTGAGTCAATTAGAAGTGTATGTCCCTGGTCATACATTTGACTCACTTAGCATATTATGCTTCATATTTTTGACAAGCAAGAAATTTTCTTCCATGGATTTTTTACTTCCAAGCTTGGTTGTGCCTTTTCCTATAATTTTGGTTGAGTTATAATTTCGAAATGAAATTGATCCATCTCTTTCTTTCTTTAGAGTTACAAATCTTTCCTTTTCACCTGTCATATTCTTTGAGCAACCATTGTCAACTTACCAATTCCTTCTTCTACCTTGGGCTTGTAGAGCAATATAACATTCTTCAATATTCAGTTTATATTGCTTCCTTTTCCATATTCTTGATGGTTCTTTGACATGACTATTGAAATATTGCTTTGGTTCCTTTGGAGAAAAAGTCAGTCTACAATATTTGGCCATGTGTCCAAAATTGTTTCATTTATAACATTCTACTTCATATTTTAATGAGCCAAAACTATTATAGTTCTTGTTATATGCTTCATGAGGATTTATGAGCCGATTAATTCTAGAGTAGCCTTCATAGTTGCTTATGTTCTTAGCAGAAACTTTGTAGTTTATAGCCTTGTGCCCAAAATTATTATAGGAATAACATAAACCATGGAAAATAGTTTGGTACCTGACTGTAGGAGATCTTCTAAATGGTGTTGTTCTTCTATAATCTTCTTCTTGACTTCTTTCCATGGCTGATTGATGATTCTGAATTTTGGATCTTCTAGGTGATGTCGTTCTTCTATAATATTCTTCTTTAGTTCTCTCAATTTCCTAAGAGTTCTATTTTGAAGTCTTTCATTCTTCCTTCTTGGGGGAACCTCTGATTACTTTTGCATAACTCTTTGTTCTCCTTCATTTTATGTGTTCATGGAGATCGAACCCTTCTTAGTATGCATTTGTTTGTATCCTAGTCGAGACCTTTCATAGTATGGCCTTTGAGTGATGATGATTTCATCCAATATTTTGGTGTTGTTCTGTTGCATTTCTTTCTTTTGAAGTTCCTTCCTTAGTGAGACTATTTCTGCTTCCAAACTCTCCTTTATTTTCTCCTTTTCTTCCAACTAGTTTTTGAGTGTTTCTTAAATCCTTTTGGATTATTCTACTTGGACCTCTAGCTTTGTAATCATATGTTGGTATTCTTCATAGTTGGGATTTTGGAATCCTCCTCGAGCTTAATAATTTCTTCCTTGAGCGATTGTTTTTTTTTCCTTTCTCTTTTCAGCTCACTTAAGGAACTGATTAGTTTTGCTTCAAGATCTGCCTCACCTTATTCTTCATAATTGTGTTCATCATTTTCAAATTCCATAAATAGTACTTTTTCTAAGTCATTGTCAATATCATCATCCTCATCCAATGAGGAACACTCCTCTTTTGAGTAGAGGATTTTCTTGAAGAATTTGTTTTTTTTTTTTCTTGTCTTGTCTTCTTTATGGTACTTATTTTATTTCTTGGGAGCTTCTTCTTCATCCCTATATATATTCTTAGCATAAGGAAATTTAGAATAAAAATGACCAACTTCACCACAATTAAAGAACATTAAGGGAAGCTTACCTTTGTACTTTCTAGTTCCTCTCTTCAAATTCCTTACAAAGTTGGTTATTTCTTGGTCTTCATCTGAATCATCACTGTAATTGTAGTTTGAATTTGAATTTTTTTTATTCTTCTTTGTCTTCTTTGAGGACTTGAAATGTTCTTCCTTCCTGAATGGATTATCCTACTATGTTATCATTTCATAAGTTGTAATAATTCCATGTAACTCATCCATGTTCAACGTATAAAGATTTGATCTTTCTTCTAGGGATGAAATCTTAGGGTCAAATCTCATTGGAAGGAAGCTTAGTACCTTTTGAACAATGACTGGTTCTTTAAATTCTTCTCCTGGGCCTTTAATAACATTCACTATTTCATCAACTCATAGAAAATAAGCTGCAAATATATTCATCTTCCTTCATTTTCAGTTGTTCAAATTGACCTCTATAAGTTTGAAGCTTGGCCTCCTTGAATTTGACATCTCCTTCATAAATATTTTGAATTGAGTCCCAAAGATCCTTTGCAAAATCATAATGCATAACCTTGACATGTACTAAATCAATAATCCCACTCAGAATAACATTTTTATCCTTTGAGTTATTTTCATCAAGTTTCTTTCCATCCTTACATGTTGGGGTTGTGGCAGGATCTTTGTATATGTTTACTACTACTTTCTAGACATCAAAACCCTGTGCTTGCATAAATTTTTCATCCCTCTACTCCAGAAGGAATAGTTCTAACCATCAAACAACGATATTCCATTCTCAGTGCATGCCATGATCTACCTTCCAATGATTAGACTGTTTTATGAAGGACCTACTCTGATACCAATTATTGAAATATTGAGAGGGGGGGTGTGAATCAATATTATGTAATTTTTACCACTTTTAACCAGAATATGTAAAAATCAATTCATCAACATTTTATAATTTATTATTTTATTCAATATATTATGAACAATTTCATTCAATAACACATAACCACAGATGCACGATACAAAATAATTTTACATGGAAACCCAAATGGGAGAAAACCATGAAATGATTTCTTATATTTCAAAAGACTACATTCATAGGAAGCACCAACTTCCAAAATTATCCAAAACCAATTGGAAGGAGGATCCAACCCCTTGTTTGTAGGCTCCAATATGAGGTAATCTACAACTCCCCAAATTATCCATCTCCAACTGGAAGGAGGATCCAACCCCCTAGTTTATGAGAACCAACTCAAAGGAAGCTATGACTCCCTGTATTCTCTAGCACCAACGGGAAAGAGGCTTCAACCCCATTTCCTTTCCCCTTCTTTCCTCCCTAAAATATAAATGGAGAATCAATGTATCATTGAAACTGTCATTGATAATCAACCTGTCATTTCCACTGATAATAAACTTGTCACTGTAACTTTCACTGATACTGATATATCATCATCATCGAACCATATCCATGCACATAACCATATGCCAAAATCACCAAGAGAATCTCTCAAAACATATTCCCAATATTACCAATATGTGAAATAAACCATGTTCCAAAATTTGCCTCAAGCAAGTGCCATAACATTCATGATAAGCTATAAACCATGTACCAAAAATATACCTCAAATCATATGCCCAAACTATCCAAGATATACCTCAAACCATTTGTCAAAATCATGCCTTAATTATGTGCCAAACCATCCAAGATATTCCTTAAGCATATACTATAACCACCAATATAAAACACATAGAAATCCTACCTTTAATAATGTAACAAATCGGTGCATATGATTACAGAATAAAAAACCATTCCCCGACTTCAGTGTCAAAAGATAGCATCATCATCAAAATTTACTTCATCCTCACTGGAAAAAAATGGTCAACTAGAAGTGCCTCACGTGAAGCTACCAAGACAACCAACAGGATTCTCATGGGACACCCTGGAATTGAACTGCAGGGGTATGCTCAATTAGGGTTT